>JAMKQA010004921.1:0-27383 GCA_024699735.1 Posidonia australis | reverse complement strand
ATAAGTGTGTCCCCTATGTGTGCTAGGGAAGTGCGTTAGGTTGATGTGCTAGGTTGGTGTGCTGGGTTGATGTGCTAGCTAGGTGTGCTAGCTAGGTGTGCTAGCTAGGTGCTCTCCCCTATTGGTCTGGTTCTCTAACTGGGCTGCGGGCTTAGGGATTGGTCCACAGGTCAGCCATATCCAAAGCAACAATTGAGGCCTTATCAATGAATTACCTCAAAATCGGGGTGTCTATAGATGCCCCTCCCTGAGCGAAGTCGAGGGACGAAGGGAACCAAGATCGATGCTCAGGGTTGACAAGATACCCCCATTTTGAGGTTGCAGAAGGATGGTGTTTGCTGTAGGCAGTAAGTCACTTATTCAGCGGATACACCGAAGGTCATGACTTGTTGCCAAATGCGAATGTAAATGCGAGATGTGTGCACCTACTGGTCTAAATGCTGGGAATGCAATGCTAATGCAGGATGCTAATGCAAGAGCTGACGCGAAATCGATGCAAAATTAATGCTAATGCTGAAAACACAAGAAAACAATGGCAGGACAATGATAAGTTGTCGGACTCATCAGCAGGATTATGAGGTTATCATCCAAAGAGACGAGATATGACAAGCTAAATAAGCCTTGCCAACCTCGGTCGCCTGACAACGTGACGGTTGTCAACCGAGTAGTTGGGGGTACCAGCCCGAGAAAGAGAAAAGGGGGGCATGAAAAAGGGATAATTTGTCAAGCAAAGCAGGGCCTGGTCCGCACGGACCAAAGGAGAACAAAGAGATTTCGCGCCCGCGAAAACTCAAAAAGGGAAAACAAAGGACCCTGACCGCCCGGTCAGAAGGTCCAACAACTACATTCCGCGCCTGCGGGAAATCTAGGAGAGAAAAGAAAAAAGAGGACCCTGACCGCCCGGTCAGAGGCCAAACAACTAGATTCTGCACCCGTGAAAATCTAGAAAAAGGACCTTGACCGCCCGGTCAGAAGGTCGCACAGCTGAATTTCCTGCCCAGGGAAATCCGAGGAAAGGGCTAAGACCTTGACCATCGGGTCAAAAGGTCAAGCCACGGGATTTCCTGCCCCAGGAAATCCGAGAAAGGGCTAGGACCTTGACCATCGGGTCAAAAGGTCGAGCCATGGGATTTCCTACCCAAAGAAATCCGAGAAAGGGGCTAGGACCTTGACCATCGGGTCAAAAGGTCGAGCCACGGGATTTCCTGCCCAAGGAAATCCGAGAGACCAAGGACTTTAACTGTCCGGTTAAAGCCAAGGAAAGCCTAGGAAAGGCAAAGGACATTTGACCGCTCGGTCAAAGCCAAGGAGCTGGATTTCGCGCCCGCAAAAATCCAAAGGGGGCACACCACCCTGACCGCCCAGTCAAAGTCAAGCAAGCTGGATTCCGCGCCCGCGGAAATCCAAAGGGGCAAAGGACAATGACCGCCCTGTCAAAGTCAAGCAAGCTGGATTCCGTGCCCGCAGAAATCCAAAGGGGCAAAGGACAATGACCGCCCGGTCAAAGTCAAGCAAGCTGGATCCCGCACCCGCGGAAATCCAACGGGGCAAAGGACAATGACCGCCCGATCAAAGTCAAGCAAGCTGGATTCCACGCCTGCGGAAATCCAAAGGGGCAGAGGACAATGACCGCTCGGTCAAAGTCAAGCAAGCTGGATCCCGTGCCCGTGGAAATCCAAAGGGGCAGAGGACAATGACCGCCCGGTCAAAGTCAAGCAAGCTGGATCCCGCGCCTACGGAAATCCAAAGGGGTAGAGGACAATGACCGCCCAGTCAAAGTCAAGCAAGTTGGATTCCGTGCCCGTGGAAATCCAAAGGGGCAAAGGACAATGACTGCCTGGTCAAAGTCAAGCAAGCTGGATCTCGCGCCTGCGGAAATCAAAAGGGGCAGAGGACAATGACCGCCCGGTCAAAGTCAAGCAAGCTGGATCCCGCGCCCGTAGAAATCCAAAGGGGCAAAGGACAATGACCTCCCGATCAAAGTCATGCATGCTGGATTCCACACCCGTGGAAATCCAAAGGGGCAGAAGGGTCTTATCCGCTCAGGATGAGATCCCGGAAAGCAAGGCGATAACTCCAGGATTATTCCCCTGGAAGGGACTGTAATATGCTGAATGTTGAGGTTGCGGAGTGGAGGCTGGCACTCTTGTCAAGATGCATGCTCAAATCTGCGATTCTTCAAACTGCTTGCAATGGTAAGGACCTGTGTGCAAATATCTATAACTTTTGGGTTTTACTGCAAATTACCCAACCAAACTGCTTTTTTGGTTGTTGTGCTGCGATTGTGCGGTGGCATTTGAGATTCTACTACCTATCGACAAATTTCTGCTCTAAAACAAACTTCCTGCGCTTTTCCAGGACTGATTTGCAATTTTTTCAAAATGTAGGGGGTTTTCTGCAAATTACCCACACGGTGCATTTCACCGCCATATTGCGATTGCGCAATGACATTTGAGCTTTTGCTGTATGTTGACAGATGTCTGCTCTAAAACAAACTTCCCACGCTTTTTCGGGATTGATTTGCAATTTTTCAAAATGTAAGGGGTTTTCTGCAAATTACCCACACGGTGCATTTAACTGCCATATTGCTGGATACTGCATATTCTTCACTTGATGTTTGTGCTGTGAGATGGTAAGGATTGGAACGCAATTGTCTCAGTCATTTTGCATTTTTGCTCTTTGACTTGTTTCTCGTGCGGGCCCCACTGACCAACTGCCATAATTGCCGAATTTTCTTCTTTGCTGCTTGGGACTGCATGGCAATGCAAAGGATTGCTGCTGCTTGGTTACGCACATTGATGCATTTCATTTCTTCAAGGCACCAAAAAAATTTCATTACGAAGGAAAAAAAAAATCTTCCTTCCTCCAAAGGCCACGCCTCTTCATCTTCTTTCTCTCTTCACGAAACAAAGGCCCGCATCTTCCTCCTCCTCTTTTTGTGTAAACCCAAGAAAAACCCGCCTCCTTCTTCTCACTCGCAGCGGCAGCACGCGAGGGGTGCGTCGACGGGGTGCTTGCGGTTGGTGCACGCTGGAGACGCGTCGGCGTGGTGTGGGGTGGTTGCGGCAGCGTCTCGGTCGACGGCGGCATGGACCAAACGCTGCGGGATTGGCTAGACCACAGCTCACCGGCGAGGGTAAGTTTCGATCCCCTCCCCCCCTTCTTTTTTTGCTTGTGTATGCCCTGCTCTTCACTGCGGCGGATCGGCGGTGGGAGGTCCTCGACGGACCTGGAGCGGCAGGCCCCATTCCGCACAGCTGGCGGTGCCGGACTGGCAGGCTCGGGCTACGGTTGCGGGTTCCGGAGTGCAGCAGCTAGGGCTTCCGCGCTGTGGCTGACTCTCGGGCTGCGGGCGCGATTGTTGGCCGCGGCAGTCGCGGGCTCCGGCGGGCTACTCCGCGCGGTGGCTGTGCGGTTGCAGGCTCCGGCTCTGACTGGCCGTGCGATAGCAGGCTCCGGTGGGCTATTCCGTGCGGTGGCTGCTGGATTGGGGAGTGCGGGCACGTCAAAGGAAGGCACTGGCTGCTAGTGGCACTCTGGGCTACCGGTGATGCTCCGGCGGGCTGCCCTGACAGTGACTGCTGGATTTGCACATACTACCATTGCTTGCATTTAATCTTTCATTTTTCTGTTAACTGCTTTGCATTGAACTGCTTGACATTTTTGCACTGATTCATAACCGTATGCTTGCATTCTGCCATTACATGCCACAGTTTTTATCAAAATATCCTGCGGTCCGTTATTATGCCCCATTTAATTTGGATGCTTGTTGCTGCTGTTCAACTTTTGTCTGCAGGATGATTCGGTTCCTGAGGCGGGAACCCCACAACCTTTGGGGGACATGCCTTCTAGCTCTCGTTCCGGACGAGGAGGCAGTTTCTCGAGGTCGCGGGCCTCAGGTAGCTCGACACCCTCTATCCCTGTTGTGGTAAGCTCAAATTGAATAATGTAGCATTTAAGTCTGGTATTCTGACAGTTGCATTTCCAGGAGTCTGGAAACTTCAAGGGGCGGCTGCTGAGTGACCGTCACATCTGTGAGAGCCCCGAGTTTGAGGTAATTGTTTGCTTTGATGTACTTTAAATTGCTTTCTGCTTTCTGTTTTTGTGCTTTTGGCTCCTGACTTGGTTTACAATATGTGCTTGATGTTTCAGGAGGGGGATGCAAACCGGATCATGCGGTGCCACTGGGGTCCGATGCTCGAGCATTTCCACCGTCTACCGGAGTTTCTACAGGATTTTCTCCATCACCAGACTCCGTTTGGCGGTTTGATGCGCCTTCCAATCATCCACGGCCACTACAACTTCTTCCGGGCCATGGTGGAAAGGTGGAGGTTCGAGACACACTCCTTCCACTTTCCTTTTGGTGAGCTGATTATTCTGCCTGATCAGTGGACTCTGCTGACAAGCCTACCCGTTGGTGACGAGCCCATCATTGGCGAGACCACCCATGGCTTTCACCTCGCGCCGGCGCATCTTGGTCGTATTCCTCCTAAGCCGCCTAGAGGGAAGCATATGATCACAGTGGGGTGGTTAAGGGAATGGGACAAGTTCTAGCCCAACCCTGAGCCTAGCAGTGAGGAAGCAGATTTTGTACTGAGGCATTTTCTACTGGAGCTACTAGCCTTGATCTTCTGCGATTCGTCGGCCTACTGTATCCATGCTGACTGGATTGCGTATCTGACCAACCTGGAGCACTTGGATCATTATGACTGGGTAGGTGCTAGCTACACTTGGCTGATCTGCGGGCTTGACAACGTGGTGAAGCTCGGGCGCCACTCTTACGTGGGGCTGTACCCTCTGCTGACTGCAAGTATTTACTTCTTTGTTTCTTTGCTGAATAAACTTCTTTTATGCTTTACATTTGAAATACTGACTTGCTTGTATTTACAGTACTGGATCATGGAGCACTTCACCAGGGGGCATTGCTTTGGCCGCCAGCGGGACGAGCTTCTACCCCTTCCCCGTCAGTGGGTCGAGCCTGACCACCGGGCTGCTGCTGGGGTGTTTAGCTATGAGTCCTACCGGTATCTGCTGGACCTGGTAGAACTCGAGGATGTAAGTCTCCTCTGCCCTTAATCTCTGCATGCCTGTTATACTTTGCTTGCTTACAATTTCTGTTTCTGCAACAGGTTCACCTACGCCCATTCGCTCGATATGATGGCTTCAACTGGGCTCCCCTGAACTCTGGTCGCGTTCTGAGGGACAAACAGGTGAGATTCTACTACATGAAGAAGTCAGCCCTCTACCTCCCAGGGCGTGTGCGGCATCAGTTTTCTGATGTATTTTGCATTCCTGCCCCTCCTCCTGCTGACATGGACCTCCCGGCCACGACTCGCTCGGCTACTAGGCGTCGGCATGCAGTTGCCTTGGCTTCTCAGGACAGGCATGTCCTTCGAGAAGTCAACTATACAGACTATCTTGCTTGGTACCGACGTGCAGGGAAGTCATACCTATTCGAGGAGGTTGTACGGGATAGCCAACGCAGGATGTGGTATGCTACCAGCTAGGCTCAGGTACAGATCTTCCATTTATGCTTTTCATTGCTTTTGCTTTCGCGTGAACTATAATAATCTGTTATTTGCTTTAATGCACAGGGCTTCGAGGAGCAATTTGGAGCCTTCTACACTGACATCCGCCGGAAGCGGGTAAGATTTTCATTTTGCAAACTACCATATTGAATATATATCTGATACTTCTGCTGTTTTGTAGGAACTGCGCTGGCGCAACATTGTCCGGGTATGCTTCTCTTCCTGGTACTGCTATTATATTTAAAATTCTCCTTTCTAACATATGTTTGCTTTTGCAGCAAGATTTCCCTGCCGAGAGGGCGAATGTAGACACCAGCAGGGACATTACCAGGGAGGCGCTTGAGGGGGACTGTTCTGACACCGAGGTCACCCAGGCGGTTCTCAACTCCTCTCCTCGTTCTCAGGCTGCCGCAACTGCTTAGTGGTCGCGCCGACTTGTTCGAGAGGGTAACAGGACATTGGCTGAGCAGTTCCAAAAGGCGGCGGCTGGTGAGGAAGAATCTGAGGAGGAGTGATCCTTTTTATTGTAATTTTGCTGAAAATTCTGTAAAAACACTGTATAACATTTTTTGAAAATGTATAAGATATCCCTGGATTTTGCGATGTGCCCTTCGGGGTTTTTGTAAGTGCAAGGTGTATGCAAACAGGTACTCCCATGCTGGATTAAGCAAAAATGGCACCAATTTGGCGAGGTAAATAATCTAAACTGATGCTGCAAAATTTCTGTCTTGCTAGGTGCCAATAATATGCGCCACCTTGGTGCGCCGCCTAGGTGCGGTAGCTATGTGGGTTTGTTTCCTGCGCTATATAAGTGCGTCCCCAGAAATGGCGAGTTTTGTTTCCTTTCCTGATACAAAACCCTACTGCTCCCCTATATGAATCTCGTTCCTTACGAGAAAAGTCGCCACCTCTCGTGAAAAAAAGCACAGCAGACTCCGGCTTTGATCCTGCAACTCCGTTTCTCTGTGTACGGACTTGTAATGGTATGATATACTATCACCTTTTACTGTTTCATGCAGATTTTGCCTATACAGATTTTTTACAGTAGATGTCCATTGCTTGATCCCTTGTGCATAATACTCTGCTGGATTTTATGTAAGCTCTTGTTATCTTTGCTAGCTTTTGCAGATTTTGTGAACTATTTCTGCATCCAAGCTATTCTGCGGATTTTCTTCTCTTTCATTTTATAGTGGATTTTATGCATGTGTTTCCTGTATTGCCGCCAGCTTTTCCTTGCAGATCATTTTTCTGTATTGTAACAGGATGACAAATTTCGTTTCTGTTCTGCATGGCAGATTTACCTCAGATTTCTGTATTGTATTTGCTTTACATTGGCAGATTTTCCTTGGTCCTTCTTGCATTTTGTCTCTTATGAACAGGATTTTCATGTATGCTTTTACACCTGATCTTATATGCAATATGCCGCTGAATTTTTTGCATTTCTTACTGCTGTGGCTGATTATGGTTGCAGGGTTATCCGACCATGGAGACCCCGAAACTCTGCTCGGATGCTCTGCGCAGCTGGATTGACACATTGACGCATACTAATCGAGAACAACTGAAGACTTGGGGCATATCATCATCCCTCCTCGGTATTGCCAAAGTAGAGGTTGATTGGCATTTGATATGTGCCATGGCCCGCTTCTGGAAGCCAGCCTCACACGTGTTCTGCTTCGGGCAGGTGGAAATGACTAACACCTTGGAGGAGGTCCGGCGCATCTGCGGCTTATCACCATTCTTATCTCCTTCCATGTTTTTCTGCCACAACAGCTATGTTCATGTCGTGAGCCACCTTACGGGCGTTGCCAAGAAAGAATGTGAGAAAAGCATCGTCTGCCAAGATGATCCTACTCCCATGACACGCCTGGACTACTTCGATAGCATCATTGGCGCCCGTTCTTCGAACCCTCCGTGGCTTTTCTGCTTCGTGCTGCTCTTCTTCGGGGAGCTGATTTTCAGTCATGGCCGGACAACTATGGCCATTGAGGTGGCCGAGATAGCCTAGGTAGTGACGGCTCGCGAAATCGATCTGGCTCCGATTCTGCTTGCTGAGACTTTTGTAGGCTTGGACCGGGTGTCAAGGCGCTCCCGCCACTTCTATGGATGTAGTGCCCTGGTGCAGGTAAGCAGATCATCTTACCATATATAACATCTTGCTGTGCTTTAGCTGACCATAACCCCTTTTTACCAGGTCTCGTTTGCTGCTCACATGGGGGTGAAGATTCTGCGTCCCTAGCCTTGCGTCTTTGAGGCCTACAGCTGTACCCATCACTCGAGGGCGCTTCCGGGGGTGCCAGAATTGTGTGACAAGTTGCGGAATCTCGATGCAGATTCTGTGACGTGGTGCATCATATTATCTGCATCACAGAACTTCACTGCCTTTTTCAACACCACGAACATGCGACTCGTGGTACTCCCTGGATTTTCTGGTGGTGTGGAGTACCATCCTGTCCAGGTTCTTCGCCAGTTCGGCTTCTACCAGGACTCCATAAAGCAAATCCCCTGCCCGGATAGGCGGAAAAAGCATGTAGCGGGCTCTAACGCATCCACTGCTAGGTTGGCCCGACTGATGAGTGATGGCATCAGGTCTTCTCTTTTTGCTTTTGTCAAAGGCTCGAGCTGCACAACCAAGTATGAGGCGGAGATCAGAGAGACGTGGCCCTCGAGCAAGGATCCGCCTAGTAGTAGCGATAACATGGAGGTGAGTAGCTCAAAGCGGTCTCGACTTGATTATTGATATTTGTATTCCTGATTGGACATAATAACATTGGTGTTGCTTTGCATTATTTACTGTTTCCTGCAAGTTCATATCTGCTACCAGGATCAATATGTCTCTAATTTCAAATTCCTCCAAATAAAAGAAGTGACTATTATGCCCCTGGTTGAATGCCCACTTGCTTAGACCATGACCAATAAGACAGTTGACATGCCCCTGGTCATAATATGAGTGAAATACCTTGCAAAGTGAATGTGATATATGCTAAATGCTTATATGACTCATAAGGCAGCTAACATGCCCCTGGTCGAAATGCGAATGATACTTGCGATTATGCTTAAAAAATGCGTTCTGGCTAAATGCTGACACGACTCATACGGCAGTTGACATGCCCCTGGTCGAAATGCGAGTAATAATGCTTTACAAAAACAAATAATGCTGTGCAAATGCAAAGAAATGGCTAATTGATACATTGGTGCCCTTAGCGCCAAGGAAGCCTATTTTGCCGGCTATAAGAGGTGTCTGTGCCCTCGACTCATGTGATACTAACCTAAGCACTTAGGTTATTGGTGTCTCTCCATCAGATTTATGGGCCTCATGCCAAACACTTAGGGTCCTGTACCTACTCTTTTTATGATTCATTTCTTTTCTCGCTCATAGGCATGCTAACAAACCCTACTCCTGCTTGAAGGTAATAAACACTTATGCTGAGGAGGGTGGCTACTACTTCTGTTGTGCTGAAGGGGTGGCTAATCCCTTCGATCATTTAGGCTTAATAAGTGCGTGCTTCTACTCCTCTCAAAGCTAAAAGGTAGGAGTAAGGCTGCCTACATGCCTCTCTCGGTGGAGCTCAGCTTCTGTCTGCTACTTCTGTCTCCTTTTTTCTTTTGCTCCTAGGTCTTGTGTTTTTTTTTGGCTCACTCTCTTTCTAGACCTAACATTTTAACTCCCTCACGAGATACAGGTCCCATGGGAATTTGTGCATTTGGCCCACTCCTCTGAAATCTCTCCCTTACATCCTAAGCTCTTAGGGTAGTGCCACATGAGGAGGACTTGACACATCTCGCAGGCAGGCTCCCAATTTCCTCATTGGGCAATGATGATGCTATGCAAAAAGAAAAAGAAGAATGCAAAGAATTATTTATGATATGCAATAATGCATGACTCACGGTGCAAGGCATTGGGATCAGCTGGGAGTCATTGATAGTACTTCTTCAGATAGGAGGCGTTGACAGGCTCTGACTTCTCTGTATGGTCCATGCCTTCTAGAATGACTGCTCCCCCTAACAGGGCTTCTTTGACCACAAAAGGTCCACGCCAGTTGGGCCTAAATTTTCCCTGTGTATCTAGCAAATGTATGGTACGTAGGACCAAGTCTCCTGGCTCAAAGTGTCTCGGACAGACTTTCTTTTGATATGCCCGGGCCACTCTCTTCTGGTAGCATTGGGCATGGTGCAGGGCTTGCAACCTATGCTCATCAATCAGGTCCAGCTGAACATTGCGGTCCTGTACCCACTCAGCTTGCTCTAATTCCGCCTCTTTCAAGATCCTTAATGAAGGAATCTCGACCTCAAAAGGGAGGACTGCTTCCATGCCATACACCAAGGAATAAGGTGTTGCTCCTGTGGAGGTCCGGATGGAGGTTTTATAAGCCCATAATGCATAGGGCAGATGCTCGTGCCAATCCTTGTGAGTCTCGGCCATCTTTTTCAAAATCTTGACTAGATTCTTGTTAGTCGACTCCAATGCTCCATTCATCTGGGGTCGATATGGGGACGATCTGTGGTGCCTGATTTTGCAACTGTGGAGGAAATCCTCAACTCTTTTTGCTATGAAGTTTGTGCCATTGTCCGAGATGATAGCAAACGGGACCCCGTATCTGGCGACAATGTTGTTCTTGATAAACTTTTCTGTGACTACTGCTGTGACTGTTTTGTAGGAAGTCGCCTCGACCCACTTGGTGAAATAGTCATTGGCTACCAGAATATAGTGGTGCCCATTGGATGCAGCAGGATGAATGGCCCCAATAACATCAATGCCCCAAGTAGAGAATGGCCATGGGGATGACATGTTATGCAGCTGCTGAGGGGGAGCGTGTATAAAATTGCCGTGTATTTGGCAGTTGTGGCATCTCCTAACAAAATGACAGCAATCTGTCTCCATGGTAGATCAGAAGTACCCCTGTAGCATGATCTTCTTGGCTAGGAGGATCCCATTCATGTTTGGGCCGCAGGTGCCTGCATGGACTTTCAACATTAACTCATCTGCCTCCTTTTTGTCCACGCATCTGAGAAGCATCTGGTTGTAAGATCTTCTGTATAATTGCCTGGCCCCAAGCACGTATTTGGATGCCAACTGTGCCAGGGTTTTCCTGTCTGAAGCAGAAATGCCTGGAGGGAAGCTGCCAGTCTCCAGAAAGGCTTTAATATCATTATACCACGGTAATTCAGCAGATGACGGTGCCTCTCGGATATGCATACAGTGTGCTGGCTGCTCAATGCTCGTGACTGAGATGCCTATGGCTTGCGCTTCTGGGAGCGACAACCATGATGCCAAGGTTGCCAGGGCATCCGCATATGCGTTCTTGGCCCACATCATAAAGGAAAACCTGACATCTTCAAATTCTTCAGTCAGTTTTAACAGGTGCTCATGATATAGTACCAGCTTTTGGTCTTTTGTCTTCCAATCACCATTGACTTGGGAGATAACCAACATGGCATCGCCATGCACATGGAGCTCTTGGGCGCCTTGGTCCCTGGCTATTTGTAAACCCAATATGCAGGCCTCGTATTCGGCTTCGTTGTTGGTGCATTCAAATGTCATCTTTCTTGCAAAAGGGATAAGCTGTCCTTGCAGTGTTGCTAAAACTACACTGATGCCTCTTCCTCGCTTATTGACTGCACCGTCAAAATAGAGGCACCATTGCCGCTCGTTCTGAGGCCCCTCCGGCTCATCATCACCCATTGCAAATAAGATGTCCTCGTTTGGGAACTGGGTTTGCAGGGGCTGCTATTCCGGCAAAGGTAAGTTGGCCAAATGATCTGCCATGGCTTGTCCTTTCATGGACTTCTGCGTGACGAAGGTGATGTCGTATTGGGATAACATCACTTGCCATTTAACACATCTGCCCACCATAGCTGGCTTCTGGAACAGGAATTTGATAAGGTCATGCAGACATAACAAGAGGATCGGGTACGCCATCATATAATGCCGGAGGCGCTGGGTGGCCCATACCAGAGATAGGCAGACTTTCTCTATCGGGCAGTATTTGACCTCACAGTCGTTGAACTTTTTGCTGAGGTAATAAATAGCTTTCTCTTTCCGCCCTGATCCATCATGCTGCCCCAGAACTGCGCCCATGGAGTGCTGTGTTGTGGAGAGATATAATAGCAGAGGATGTCCTAGCGTGGGAGGCACCAAAACTGGAGGCTTCACCAACAATTGCTTTATCTTGTCGAAGGCAGCTTCGCACTCCTCATTCCAAGAAGTCTAAGCGTTCTTTCTTAATAGCTTGAATATGGGCTCGCATATAGGTGTAAGTTGCGCAATGAATCTGTTGATGTATTGGAGTCTGCCTAATAAACCCCGAATTTCTTTCTCGGTGGTGGGAGGAGGCATGTCAATGATAGCTTTGGCCTTGTGAGGGTCGACTTCGATTCCCCCCTGACTGATGATGTAGCCTAGCAGTTTTCCGGAGGATACCCCGAACACACACTTGTTGGGGTTTAAACAGAGCCTGTACTTCCGCAGGCGTTCAAAAAGTTTCCTCAGACATGCGAGATGGTCCTCGGGCTCTTTGGATTTGGCAATCATGTCGTCCACATAAACTTCGACCTCTTGATGCATGAGATCATGGAACAAAGCTGTCATGGCCCTTTGGTAGGTTGAGCCTGCATTCTTCAATTCGAATGGCATTACTCTGTAACAGAAGACCCCCCATGGAGTGATGAAGGACGTCTTCTCCATGTCTTCTTCAGCCATTCTGATCTGATTGTACCCAGAAAACCCGTCCATGAAAGACAACATTTTATGCCCTGCAGTGTTGTCTACCAAGATATCGATGTGTGGGAGCGAGAAGTCATCCTTGGGGCTTGCTTTATTAAGGTCTCTGTAGTCTATGCACATGCGGACCCGTCCTTCTTTTTTGGGTACTGGGACCACATTGGCGAGCCATTCAGGATACAATATGACTTTAAGAAAGTTGACCTTGTACTGTTTCATAATCTCCTCTTTGAGCTTTAAAAGCCACTGCGGTTGCCATTTGTGGAGCTTCTGTTTGATTGGCTTGGAGTTCGGAATTAGTGGCAATGTATGAACTACCACTTCGATGTCCAGCCCCACCATGTCATCATAGCTGCATGCGAAGACATCTACATATTCTTTCAGGAATGCTATGAATTCTGCCTTCGCCTGTGGTGATAGATTGGCACTGATGCGTGTTTCTTTGACTTCCTCTGTCGTGCCAATGTTGATAAGCTCCGTCCTTTCCTCAACATGAAGATTTTGGCCTTCCGGATCATCATCAAAGGATGGAATCTACATGGGCTCCTCCTCACTGTCATCATCCTCCTCTTTGTAGGCAATCAGCTCTGAAAGGATCTCCCTTTCAAATGTCGGATCAGTGATGTCTACTGAAAAGACCTCCTCTGACTCTGCACCCTGATGGCGTTTGAAGACTGTCATAGTGACCCTTGTATTCTTGTGCCAACACTGCAATGTTGCTTGTGCTTCCCTGTCTGTGCGCTTTGAGGAGCTAAATGTTTCAGCCTTAGATGCTGATGCTTTTTATTCTGTTTTCTGCTAGCTATACAAAACCTGGTTTGTTGGCGGCTGCTCTGCTGCTGATCAGTGGGGCCGCCATCTGTCCCACTAGTGCTCGCCTCATTCTGATCCTCACCCTCGAGGTGAGGCCTATGCTGCCAATACCAACTAGACCCACCTCCCGGCTGATTGGAGATTGACTCCACTGGTCTAGCATCCTTCTCCTCTTTTTCTGCAGAACCATGATTGAAGCCTGGTCCTAGGGTGGTATTGGTAAATCTGCTGGTGTTGTGGTGGCAACCGCTTTGCCCTTCCTTCTGCGGTTATGTTCTGCCACATCTTCTTCAAGCAGGTCTAGCTGCTCCTGAAACAACAAATTCAGATCTCCGATAGCATCATCTGAAACTGTCTCTTGGTTCGGAATCTGAGCTACTGACTGTCCTGTCTACTCTCTACTCTGTTGTTCTGGCTGGCTGTAATATGAACCTTCTGGGCAAACCCAGGTTGATGACGCTGACACTGTGCTGGAACTGCGGTTTGGATCCATAATGCCTGCGCTGATAAAGTTGGATAAATCTCGTGGAATAACAATTCTGGAAGACTTACCCCGGCGCTGCGGTCGCTTCTGATTGTCTCGTTTGTATCCCAAACCGTCTTTCTCTATCCACTCTTCGACTTCGATCGGCTCGGTGATTCCCTCACCGTAAAGCCCAAGAGGTGATCCTTTCTCATATCCCCATTTACGACACAGGTTGTCGATCATCAAATGGGGGTTGTCAGAGGTGACCGAATGGTCAGGGCGCTCTGACGGAGGTATAAAATTAACTGGTTCGAACCGATTAACCCGGAAAAGAACATCGGTTGGCTTAGGATCAAAATGAATAGTTTGTGGGGTCAAGGTTGAGACAGACTCAACCTTCTCCATGTCTTCTGCTAGGACAACAACGACATTGTCATCCCAACAGAATTTAATCATGCGATGGAGGGTTGAAGGAATGATTTGATGCTTGTGAAGCCAAGGGCGTCCAAGCAAGAGGTTAAAGGAAGGTTCTATGTCAACGACGTAGAATTCCACGTCGACGCGGGCAGGGCCAATGGTTAGGGGGATAATAAGGATCCCGAGCGCATCATGATGCGTATTATCAAAAGCTGTCATCCCTTTCACAGTTGGTATAATATCCTCGACTTGAATCCAAGTGCATTTGCTGTGCGCAAGGGGCAGACATTAAGGCCTGCCCCATTGTCTACCAGCGTGAGGGGGATGCGAAAACCTTGATATTGCGCGGTGATGAACAAGGGAGAGTTAAGGTTGGTGCCAGAAGGGGGAAGCTCCTGGCTGGAGAAGGAGATGACCTGAGGTGCAGCGATCATTCCTACCATGCTTTCTAGGGTTGCAGGCTCTATGGTCTGAGATACACGGACTGCCTGAAAGACCCTAAGAAAGGCTTCCCTATGTTCAACCGACGTATGGATGAGATCCCAAATGGAAATGTCGACTCGAACCTTCTTCAACTGGGCGGTAATGTCAGCTGAAGGCTGGCTGCTAATTGTGGGGTAGGATGATGCTACTCTAGGCCTAGGTGGATGAGAAGAATGTGCCTGAGACTGGGCAGGGGTTGCTGCTATAGGTGTTGGTGGCCTAGATGGCTGGGCCTGCTGGTTAAGGACTTGAGTTAAGGGGTTAGGCCTGGCGGCTGCGGGTTTGTATACTCTACCCGATCGCGTCACCTCCACACACATTCCTGTGGCGTAGTTGAAAGGGACACGATGCATGTCGCGGGTCAGAGTAACAACAACCGGAGGACGGGCTGCTAACTGTACAGATGGGGTTGAAGGATTAGGGTGAGCAGGGGTATCTACCCCGAGATGCTGGTAGTACTGATGAGGGTACTGGTGGATCCGATGGCGTGCTGGCTGTGCTGGTCGGGATTGGGGCTAGGCTGCTAGATAAACTGGAGCTGAAGGCTGGGTCTGAGCTATTGGTTGCACCTCAGGACTCTCCGACTCGGCAGTAGGGTGGATCACAGAAATAGATTCCTCGATGTTATCGAGGAAGGAACGATACAAATGATGGTGGAAAGGGGAAGATGCCTCATGAATTAAGGCGATGGGACAAATAGGGGAAGAAACTGACCCAGAAGGAGAAGTGGAAACAAAATTAACTCCCGAGAAACCTGGCGCTCCTGGAGGCAGATGTTGCAAAAAAGGCTGACTAACTATGCTAGGGTGTGCTGGCTGTGCCTGCTGTGCTGGATGTGCTGTTGGGGGATGTGCTGGGGTGGCTTCCTGAGTGTCTATCACTATGACCTTTTGGTCAATCAGATCCTTGACAGCGTCCCTGAGTGTGAAGCAATTGTCCGTCGTGTGGCCAGCCACACGATGGAAATTGCAGAACGCGTTAGCGTTGTACCAGGATGGCAGTGGGTTAGGTGGAGGGCGTACCTCTGGCAACCTTAGCAGGGATGCGACTTTGGGGAAAACCATGCTCAACGGCTCCACTAAAGGGGTATAGTGGCGTCGGTCACGGCGTTGTCGCTTCGGCTGTGGATGTGCCAACGGTGGGCGCGTCCTAGCCGGGGGATTAGGATATACAGGTGTGGCAGTGGGGTAATGTGCGATGCGTGTTGTGCCCTAGGTGTAGGCGTGGGTGCGTAAACTACTTAGTGCTGTGCGAGCGGGCGGACATCTGCTAGAGCAGTAGGGGCTCTAATGTAGGAGACGGAGTTCTTGGGGGAATCCCGCTTCCTGGGTGGATTGGTGTTGGGATTGCTGTTGCTGCTGCTAGGACCACTATGTGAGGCAGTGGCCTGATTAGCAAATGCAGAGAGTGCTGGAAAATAGCCACTGCGCAGCGAACTCTCAACACGGGGTTGTTGTTGCTGCTGCTAGGACCTCGAGGCATTATTCTCGACTGTCTTTCCTCGAGCTATTCGTCACTTCTGACGATAGCTCCTCGTAGGCGTTGTCCTTTCACTTGCAATCGCAGCCCTATTCTCACCCATTCACGGTCCATCATGGCCCAGCAGGCTTCTGAGACCTCTACACCAGCTGCTCTAGAGGGGATCCCTATTTCTGCCCCTCCTCACTCTTTTGCATTTCATCACTCATTCCTTCATCACTCCATGGTGGCTTCTTTCAGGCACCTGGAGTTCCTCACCCTCCAGTTTCAGGACACTGACAGAACTTTATTGGTCTGGAGCCCGCAACGAAGGAGGTTACCATGACAACTTCTAGGGCATCTGATCTGACGGTGCCCAGTCCTTTTGTTGACCCTCATTTATTTGATACCCAATTGACTGTGATTGTCTCTTCAATAGGAATTCAGCCCGTAGCATCTTTGAACCTCCAGGCCCCTATGACTTCCCTGCCGCTTGATCTTCCAACCCTCGATACCGCTGCCGATGGTTCTGCCACTGTACAGTCTCAGTGGCTTTTGGCCCTTGCACAGAGGTTGCAAAAGCATGGCTTTCTCTTTGGATCCCACTTTGACTGCGCTTGTTTGTCCCACTCCCGAGGATCCTGTTCCACCTGCTTAGGCACTTCATGTTACACCAGTCACTCCACCACTACAGCTATCACCACAGCTTCCCGCTGTCCCGACAACGGGCGTAGCCACTCTGCCTATAGCGTCATATCCACAGCATGCACAGCATATTCCTCCTTCAACTAGTGGTCAGCCTCTTGGGCTGGTAGGAGTACACCAGCCTATGAACCCGACCATACCGGTTCAGCAGCTGCTACTCCCAAACACAACTACGTACACCGCACAGCATAACATTTCAATACCTTTGCATCAGGTTCAGGTGTTAGTATGCACACCACCACTGGCACATACACACGGGTACGCTGGTCATCACGCCACAGCACTAGGTGGCGAGATGATAGATCTGGAGGAGCACACAGGTGCTATAGACACAGCGTACACGGGACCCACCCTGGCTGCACACTCAATGTCAGTAGCGACTCCCAATGCACTTTTCTCCAGGATGAATGACCTGGAGAAAGCTCTTCGACAAGTGCAGGGTGGGGACCGCCAGTCTTTCTCTTTCCGGGACCTCTACTATTTCTTAGAGGCGGTACTCCCACTAAACTTCTATATCACGGAATTCAAAAAATATAACGGGAAAGGCTGCCCAATTTCACATCTTCGGGCGTACTGTCGCGATCTCGCTCAGCTCCAGGCTGACAAGAGACTTCTCATTCGCCTTTTCCAAAAAAGTTTTACAGGTCCAACTCTAAAGTGGTTCACGTCGTTGGATATGACCACCATAAAGACCTGGAATGATCTCAGCCAAGCTTTCCTGGAATAGTACTCTTTCCCAAAGCGCGAGGACCTAGTCGCCACCAAGCCGAAACCCTACGAGCCGTTCAGGGAGTACGTCAGGGGTTGGCGAGCCCTTGCTTCACAAGTGCGCGATAGACCCTCCGACGAGGAGTCTATCAAAATAATTATTCGAGGAGCGCAGCCAGCCACTAGGGCCCTACTGAGCATTCAGCCTATTTCCACTTTCACTGCCCTAATTAAAGCTGGCACTCGCATTGAGAGCTCACTCAATAGTGGAAGCTTCCCTATGCTAGTTGCATTCGCTAACCAGATTATGGTTATCGGCAGAACCAGTAACAATAACAATGGCAACAATGGATCTAACACTGGGTTCAGCCGGAAGAAGGAGTTTGCTAGGAACACTGTGGCATACGTTGGAGCTCCTGCTATGCCAACCAATATGGTGAGCCCGTCAGCTTAGAATCAGGTCATTTATTCTCCTGCATCTAAAGCACCACGCACTTCACAAATCACTACCACCGCCGAACCAGTCTACCAGCCAGCACCGGCAAGGCAAGGGCATTACCTGGGACCTAGGCGGTTCCCACGACCTAAGGGACTACACTCCTCTGGTTGAGCCGCTGAGCGTCTTATTTCCTAAGGTAGCGTCATTACTGAAGCTTCCAGAAATCCACCCACCACCAAACCCGATTCCACCATGGTTTATGGCAGATTTATTTTGCAGTTACCATAGAGTCGCCGAGCACTCTACGGATAATTGCTATACACTTCGGAATGCTATTCAGAACATGATTGACCGCAAGGCTATCACCATTAACACACAAGAGGCAGAGCCTAGGCCCGCTGCACGGACACCCCACTCATCTGCATCCACATCTAGCAACATAGTCAGCCAGCCTTTGCCTGAGCATGCGTTGGGAGCTTCGGGAGTTTATTTCCTTTCTTCGGATGAGGTTGAATCTTTTGATCCTTCTTTCCTCATCCATGATGTCTCAGATCCATTCTCTTATCAGCTGAGTCAATCGTTCATTGAGCCTTCTAATTCTGCAGTCTCTTTATTGTCGCTCCATACTACCATTTTGTCTCCAGACCCTCTGATATGCTCTACCGTGTCGACCATTTTGAACTGGTCAATTTTATTCCGATTCTTAAGTGTGCCAGTCATTTGGCTGCTTTTGGCAACCCCTTTTCGATGGTCGAGAATTTGTGTCAGAGATGGGTGTATGAGAAAGGAGCACCTCTCGGGCAGAATGGCCAAGGAATCACAGAAACAATTGCCGCGGAGAGAAGACGCAAGTTTAAAGGACTGGGATACGAGCACAAGCTGCAAGACAGATGTGCAAGGCATCGTAAGTTTCAAAAGCTCATTATTCCATGAGATTTAAACAATTTTGTCTATGCGGGATTGCTGGATCCCAATCAGAGTTTGATGCTTGTAGAGCTTGAGCCAAATAAGTCGATCAGTGAGACAGAATGGGTATGCATAGAGGACTACTACTCGGAAGGGGAAATTATGGACTTCGGAATGGGTTCAACGTCATCCATATCCCCAGGGAGAGCCATGCTAACATTGCCGCCTCCAGAGTCAGCAGAAGGTTGGTCTACTAATCTGGTTGCAGGTTGGGATGCAGCAAGGGTAGAATCAACAGTAACAGCTTCAGAGTGACAGTCAGTTTTGAAGGGATTACAGCCAGAATCAGTAATTGAGATGTTGAGGACTACCAACGCATACTATGTGGATTTTTCTTCCAATGAAGAGGAGGGAGATGCCGTGATAGCTCAGGTGGATAACATGCTCAGTGATCTGGAGGTTCTATTTCAGGAGCAGTTATCGGTACTGGCCGAAGATGCGTAGGATGAACTGAGGCGCAAGAAAGGGAAGGTGGTAATGATCAAGGACATAGAGGAACAAGTAGTTGCACCGGGTCAGTCTGCAATCCTGACCTTTGAAGAGAACAAGTCTTTGAACGCTATACCAGAGGAGTTCATCTCCTATCAGTCAGGAGGCGGTTCTAGGTGGTACTATCAGACCTGGCCCCACCTGAGCAATGGGGTCCAAAAAAAATGATCTTGAGCTAGGCTCAGGAGGGAACTCGAGCGACAGCACTCACATCAGTCAGACAAAGGACAGCTGCCCACCTGTTGCACATGCTGTACAGAGACAGCATGATAGTAAGAGCTTTTGTTCATCAGAGGTAGAACAGTCAAACACAAGTTTAGAAATATCAAAGCCAGGAATCATCAAGGGTGCATACAAGAAAACTAGGGTTACGGTGACCATTTTGAAACACCATTAAGGGCTGTTATCCTTGAGGACATGGACTGCATTGAACAATCATAGCCAGTTAATTCATGCTACCTGAAAAAGTACTATCAGTGATCATAAACAGTGTGTCCTCACTCTGCGACACCAACACTTTCCTCCATGCATGCATAAATCCATGCTCTTCCTACATCCATGTAGCTCTACATCACAACACACTAATTCTCATGCAGAATATGCATATATAGGGCATTGTTTGCTTGCATCAACACATGCATGGATCTTAGCCCGATGACGATAGGCCGAATAAGCCAGCTAATGTTAGGAATGTGTAGAACCTCCTCAGGTAGATACTATTCAGGAACCTAGGGAGTGAGGGAGCCACCTTTCATTGTGAATTGGGAGAAGTATCCAAGCTCTTCAGGGACCCTACACCTCCCAGAGGGAGATAAAATGTTAGGGGTGAGAATGAGAGTGTGAGAAATGAAAAAAATATATATATCTGTGAAAGGGCATAAAAGAATAAGAAGTCAGAAATTGTAGATAGAAGTTCGCCCTAAAGAGAGAGGCGTGACGGGTAGCTCTGTCCCTATAGTTTATCTTGGAGAGGAGTCGGAGTGAGTACCTGGGAGACATGTTCCAAAAGAGCCTAGCCAAACCTTTAAACAAGCAGCAGCTCCCCACCATAGACCAAGTACCTATTACCTCCAAGCCAGGGATAGGGTGAACCCACACGCCTATAAGGGAGAAGGAATAAAGAATAAGTAAAATAAAAAGCAGGGGTATGGTCCAATGGGATTTGGAATGGAGCCCAAAACATAGTGACCTGTTTCCAGAGAGCCACCCAACAACTAGGGGCTTGGATAGAGTTTCGTGAGGTCTGGAGTTGCCATTCCTTTGTACTTGGCAATAGGCATCCCAATGCTGAGGGCACCAATAAGATGCAACAAATCATTTAGCATGCATACATTTCTTCCTGCAAACATCATCCTAATAAATGTCGCAGAGTGTTACTTGGCTCTCTTGTCTTGAATGTGACAACGTCTTTCAATTCGAGAGAATCAAGAGGACATCGCCTAAACCAGGGGCATTTAAGTTGCTCTCATTGGTTTAGGGCCATTTATGTCAAACCAGGGGCATGTCAGCTGCCCTATAGTAAGACACACTGAGCCAGTACTCGAGTAGGGACATGTAAGCTGCTCTGATTGGTTAAGAGTCATCCATGTCCACCAGGGGCATGTCAGTTGTCCTATGGTTAGACGCTTTGAGCCAACACTCGACCAGGGGCATGTCAACTGCTCTACAGGTCGAAGATCCCCAGTGGTCGGCCAGGAGTCATAGTCATCTAATAGTTCCAATTCCCCAAACTTGTTCGTCATATCTCATTACTCGAGTACTTGGTTAAAACTAGTTGGTAACCAGGACCTTCCCTCAAGATTATGCACAAGATTTAGTTCGTTCAGCAATTCCCTGTTCGGTTAGCTGCAGTCTTCAATTCTGGGCCAACTTTTCTTATTCTCTCAGTACCATTTCAGCTTTTATCTGTCTGCTTTGATCCTGCCAAGTGTTGTTGAATGAGGCACAGTGGAAATCTGTTTCTAAAGAATAATGTTTTGAACATGTTCTACAAGAGATCGTTTACTACTTCTGAGGAGCCTCAAGCCAGGAAAGATGAGATGCTTTACAGATCATGGGTTACCCCACAATGGTTGTGCCCACATAGTACTCAGACGTTCTCCAGGCTTGGATCAAATAGTTAACTGAAAGTGATCGTGACAAGTTGCGGATTTGGGGAATCTCTACAAAGCTTCTAGATATTGCAAAGATGGAGGTTTCTCGTTATTTTCTGTGTGCAGCTGCCCGATTCTGGAAGTCGGATCATCATGTATTCTGCTGTGGGAGGATCGAACTAATCCCAACCTTGGAGGAGGTCCACAGAATTTGCTACCTACAAAGGATCTTGGGACCCACCGTGTTCATGCGACGTGATGGGTATTCCTCAGTCTTGTGCGAGCTAACTGGCCTATCGACCAATGATTGTGGTCGTCAGCTCATCTGTACAGACGGACTTTCTCCCATGCTAAAACTAGCTTACTTTGACAAAGTTGCCAGAATGCGCACCTCCCTAGGCGATGATCTATGGCTGAAGGGCTTTGTTGTCCGCTTCCTGGGAGAGCTGATCTTCAGCCATGGTCGGATGGTTTTGGGTATTGAAGTCGCTGAGATTGCTTTGGCAGTTGCCACCCGGCAGATAGATCTGGCTCCAGTCATCCTGGCAAAAACTTATCGGGCGCTAGACCGATCACTACGGCACTGCTGGCATTTTTATGCTTGTGGAGCTTTTGTATAGGTATGGATGGCTACACATCTGGGTGTAGAAGTCTTGCGCCTGCAACAATCAGCCTTTGAATCCTACTGTCAAAGTGGCCATGCGCGCATGCTCACCTCAGTTTAGAGGGAGTATGAGCAATTAGAAAGCCTGACAGAACAGAAGATCATCTGGCGCATTATTCCCTCGGCTTCTCATGACTTTGAGGCTTTCTTCAACGCAACTAACATGCGGCTTATTGTCCTACCGAGATTGACTGGTGGAGTGGAATATCACCCAATCCGTGTGATGCGGCAGTTCGGTTACCAACAAGATGCCATTGTTTAGGAGCAAATGCCAGCACGATTCAAAGAATACCCCCTAGGCTCCTACACTGTGACTAAGGAGCTATCTCACCTGCTCAGTGGTTCCATGCGATCAAAAGATCTTGCAGTCATAGAAGGGAAGAGTTGCAAAGCAGATTATGAAGACGAAGTTGAAGAGACTTGGCCAATCTGCAGCGCCGCCCTGAGCCGGACACTCTTTGTCAAAACCTCGGGCTCTAAGAGAACCAGAGATGATCTTGATTGATTGATCATGGTTGATGTGGAACGAAGATCGCCACCCTAACAACATGTGCAAGACTAGTGCCAGACTCTACTTTCTTCTGCCTGTCGGCTTGGCACTGGGGACCACCCAGATAATAGCCGAGTATCTTGTTTTATTGCCCCAATCTGGACGAATGAAGTCTTCATAGCTTCTATGCCAAAAAAGGTAGTGTTCCGTTTACTTTTGAAATTTTCACATCCACGGTTCGTTCCAATGGGACGGATCCTGGTGTTCCTTTACATTTGAAATTTTCCCATCCACGGTTCGTTCCAATGGGACAGATCCTAGTGTTCCTTTTACATTTGTGATTTTCCTATCCACAGTTCGTTCCCATGGGACGAATCTTGGTGTTCCTTTACATTTGAGATTTTCCTATCCACGGTTCGTTCCAATGGGACGGATCTTGGTGTTCCTTTTACATTTGAATTTTCCTATCCATGGTTTGTTCCAATGGGACTTATCCTGGTGTTCCTTTCACATTTGAGATTTTGCTATCCATGGTTCGTTCCAAGGGGACGGATCCTGGTGTTCCTTTACATTTGAGATTTTCTTATCCACGATTCGTTCCAATGGGACGGATCCTGGTGTTCCTTTAAATTTGAGCTTTTCCTATCCACGATTCGTTCCAATGGGACTTATCCTGGTGTTCCTTTTACATTTGAGATTTTCCTATCCATGGTTCGTTCCAATGGGATGGATCCTGGTGTTCCTTTACATTTGAGATTTTCCCATCCACGGTTCGTTCCAATGGGACGGATCCTGGTGTTCCTTTACATTTGAGATTTTCCTATCCACGGTTCGTTCTAATGGGACGGATCCTAGTGTTCCTCTACATTTGAGATTTTCCTATCCATGGTTCATTCCAAGGGGACGGATCCTGGTGTTCCTTTTACATTTGAGATTTTCCTATCCACAGTTCGTTCCAAGGGGACGGATCCTGGTGTTTCTTTTCACATTTGAATTTTCCCATCCACGGCTCGTTCCAATGGGACGGATCCTGATGTTCCTTTACATTTGAGATTTTCCTATCCACGGTTCGTTCTAAAGGGACGGATCTTGGTGTTCCTTTTACATTTGATATTTTCCCATCCACGGTTCGTTCCAATGGTACGGATCCTGGTGTTCCTTTACATTTGAGATTTTCTTATCCACGGTTCGTTCCAATGAGACGGATCCTGGTGTACCTTTTACATTTGAATTTTCCTATCCACAGTTCGTTCCTATGGGACGGATCTTGGTGTTTCTTTTACATTTGAGATTTTCCCATCCACGGTTCGTTCCAATGGAATGGATCCTGGTGTTCCTTTTACATTTGAATTTTCCCATCCACGGTTCATTCTATTAGGATGAATCCTGGTGTCCTCCTTTTCACCTTTGATTTACCTCCCTGTGGGCTGCTAGCTCGAACTACCCGGATGACTTCCGTGACCAGTCACTTCCCGGTCGACAAGCACCATGAGTCTTGTCCGGCGCTTTTCTCGACAAGTGTGATAACCAGTCAAGTCTTTAAGGAGCTGATTGGTCGTCAACTTGTCAGTGTTTAGTTGTCTGTGTTGTCTTCTCTGATATTTGGCTTCGGATATGGCGACGGGACCTCTGGTGCATTCACTGACTAGTGGCTAACTCTTGCTCATGGCTACCGGTGGGGTGTCTTAGTCAACCCTGAGCATCGGTCTCTATTCTACTCGTCCTCCGACCTCCCTCAAAGAGGGGCATCTGTAGACACCCAAATTTCCCAATTTTGCAGGATGGAGATGTGGTGGCTGAACTCTAACCCTGATTGAAGCCCATTAGGCCCATGGAGGCCCACATAGGCCCATTACACCCTATTTGAGCCCACTTAGGCCCACAAGACCTATTTAGGCCCATTTAACCTATTTGGGCCCATTTAACCTACTTGGGCCCATTGAAGCCCACTTGGGCCCATTGAAGCCCACTTGGGCCCATGGAGGCCCACATAGGCCCATTAAGCCCAATTGATCCCACATTTATCCCAAAGCCCATGAAGGCCCACCATAAACATTTTTTTCCTTTTTTCCAGCCTTACACTTTAGCTTCCCTATCCATATTCATCATTTACTAATATTCTTTTTTTCTACCAAAAATACATACAAATTTCACACCCATTTTCTCCTCCCCACTAAACCCACTTATTCTCCACTGATCTCCCACGAATCAGCCTGAACCCACCTCCCTATTGAGCTCATCAGCCAGCTCGAGCTTCACCACTAATCCAGCAAATCTCTAAGCATCTCCAACCACTAGATCAGCCACCGGCGAAGCCTGGATCACCGTTCATCCCTGTCGGCGACCAAGGGGACGGCAAGGAGGCAGCCGTTCAGTTCTTATTAGTTTGTTAGGCTGTTACGACTTCAGTTAGGGAGTTAGAGGGTTGGTTAGTGGATCTGTTAGCACGTTAGTGTTCTGTTGGTTGGGTTGTTGGTTTCCTCCTCACCTATAAAAGGAAGGGTAGAGGCATGATATTAAGAAACTTTTGACGTGAGAGAGAGAGAGAACTCAGAGTGCCAGAGAATTCCAGAGAGAAAGTGAGGTTTGCGGAGAGAAGAGGAGAAGAATTTTGGTGCTCTGGCGAGCTGTAGAGGTGAATCAACATCGTCAGGCCAGGTACGCTCTCCTCCCATCTCTTCCAGCTCTAAACATAGCTTCCTGAGGTCTTCTCCTTCTTTCTAGAACAATTCTTGGCCATCTAGAGGTTTTCTCTGGTCGGAGTTGCTTCCTAGAGCTTGCCGTCGCCATTTTCCGACGACATAGGTGGGGGGAGCGATCCAGGGCATAGCCCTGACCCCCGAGCCTCCTCTCCTTCTTCCCTAGTCTCCCTGGTGTTTTCCCGCTCCTTGGATCGCTGCTCCGACGCCTATAGAGAGCTCTGCACGAAGATCGTCGGAGATGCTCCAGCACGCCGTCGCCGGAGAAGACGACAGAGTCCAGTGAGGAAGTGCACGTCTCCCACAGCTCTGAACCCCTCTGTGCCTCCAGAAACACTCCGCAACCTCCCACGAGCACACCAGACCGCTTGGAACCACGCCATGGGCCCCTGGTCATCGCAGCGACGTAGCTCGCCGGAGAGGAAGGCGTCGACGGTCGTCGGGAATCTCCTCCGCTCCTTTCTTCTCCATTTCGCTCCAGGGAGAAGGATGAAGCTTTTCCTGATGCCTCGAGGCCTCCTTGACCGTCAAATCACCTCACCGCAGCCTTCTTTCTTTTTCGACGCCGTTGCCGGACTCCCACCGTTAGATCTCTGATCCACTCCGATGGATCTTCTCCCCTCTCCTTCCTCTTGCCTCCTGTGGGGTTTGATCTCAAATCAGACCACGGGAAGGCCTTGTCTGCCCCCCGCCGGCAGTCGTCGGCAGCAGAGCTCCGTCGCCGGTGACTGTTGTTTCTTTTTTCATTTAAAAAAGAAAAAAAAACATTTATTTTTATAAACTTCTGAAGTATTGTTTTTGCTTTCATTTAGATCCTTTTTTTATTACACATAGGTCCTTTTATTACGAATAGGTCCTCCTCTCATTTTTCTAATATCATTTGAATAAAGTTTTAACTGAAAATATTACATTCTCCCCCCTGAACATTTAAAATAATGTTTTCCAGGCATTAAACTTTAGCAAAAGCCCTCAAGTTTTCTTTTAATGCATTTTATTTAGGAATTTTGCATAACAGACCCTAGGCTTTCTTGAAATCTTTCTGAAAGTTCATTGTTTTGGTTAATTTGCATTTAAGCCCCTGCATTCTTCTGAAATCATCCAAGATGTTGTTTTTGCTAGTTAAATTGCACTTCAGCCCCATAAGTTTTTGAAAACTTTTTTGAAGTATGTTTTCTCAAGGTAAATTGCATTTTAACCCTCAGTCTTTATTGAAATTCTTCTGGATGCTTTATTCTGCTGGGCAAATTGCAGTTTAGCCCCTGTACTTCACTGATTTCACTTTGAATGCTTGTTTCTAGGGTAAATTGATTGTTTTGCCCCTGAAACCTTTCTTAATCATTTTTCTTGCATTTTTATCCTGAATTTCCACTGAATTTTTTTAAATGCATGTTCTAGTGGTGAAATTGCATTTTAACCCCTAGGAAGCTTCATTTGACTAGGAATGCACATTTTTACACATTCGACCCTAGATTTCTTCATAATTGCATAGAATGTGTTTTCCTATGTATTTTTGATGATTTGGGCTTCAGAATTTTAGTTTTAATCAGAATTTGGGTTTTTTGCACAAAAGCCCTGGAATTTTCATATTTACACTCACTTGCATTTTGCATATCTTTTCACATCTTTCTGCACAAGTTTTCTTGCCTTTCCTTCCTTGCTTTGTGCACGCTTTATTAGCTTGTTTCTAGCTTGGTTTTCTCTTCGTTTCCCAAATTTCTCCCGATTTTCCGTGTCTTTGACTTGATTTGGTTTTCCATCGCCCAAGGGCGTACAGTAAAAGGCTTGACAAAGCCGACATGGTCCCGAAATGAGGATTATTTTCTCATTTTGATTTTCTCGGATTTTATCCAAATTTCTGCTGATTTGCGAGACGCTTTCTGAGAATTTCTCGATTTTCACGATTTTCCTCATCGCCCAAGGGCGTACAGTAAAGCGGCATTTTCGATGCCTACATTTGACCCTCGGATTAACTTTTTCCCTTTATTTCACTTTTCTCTTTCATTTGGCATGCTTTCAGTCATCATTAGCATGAGCATATAGAATAAGCAAGCATACATTCATTAGACCATTGACAGTAGGAAACCTAGAAAGACCGAGTTTTCTCAGGCGCATGGGGGTGCCTAACCCCTTCCTCATGCGTAACCAGAATCCTTACCCTTTCTCTGGCCCGCATTCATTTGTGCATTATCCATTAGGCACGAAGCACACACATACATTCTACATCTTATTTGCTTCTCGATTTTCTTG
>JAMKQA010004920.1:0-24696 GCA_024699735.1 Posidonia australis | reverse complement strand
CATGTTTATGGTTTTCCTCGTCTTCCATAATAGACTAGGTGGCGACTCCTGCATTTTTGCATTTTTGTTTTGTTTTTCGACGTGATTTTGCCGACCGTTTCGCATTATTTTGCGATCCTCCTCGCCGGCATGGTTACAATACTGTTGGGGCCGTTGTTGGACTAGTTGCTGTTGTTGGAGTTGTGGCTGATATTGTGTGTGTTGCCCCTATCGTTGGACTAGTGACTGATAGTGCATGGTTGCCTCTGTTGAATTGACACTTGGGCTAGGTCACTTGTGATGCCCTTGAGTATGTAGCCGAAGGTCTTCTTCTTGCCCTTTTCTTCAGACTCTAGAAAATGTAAGTCTTTTCTATTACGGAGGACTCTTGTGGCTCTGTCATATAGCTGGGAGTATGTGTTAAAGTCACCCATCAGTAGGCCTGCCCTTAATGCTCCAGTAGTATTCCGGGCTATAACTTCAACTGCTTGGCTTTCTGGGATGTGACATTCCGATCTAGCAGCGAAGTCCTCTTTTGGTTTCATCTTTTCGGTGAGGAGGTCTGCAATGGTAGGCTTGTGTTGGATGCAGTGGATGTACTATTGTAGAAACTTTTCCAACACATGCTTGAAGTCACTAAGGTCATAGGCAGTGAGTGTGTTGAACCACCTTAGTCTTTCTCCTTCCAATCTTTTGAAGAAGAGATAAACCGTGAGCCCATTGTCATGTTGATAGGGCAGAGCGTCCATGGTGAAAGTGGCTAGATAACTTTGTAGATCACTTGTCCCATCGTACTTGGGTGTCTTGAGTAGCTTAAATCCAGGCGGTAGTGTGAAGTATGGGAACCTTGATGTGTCAAAGTCGACCGGTGCCTGGGACGTAACTCCCGCCTCAACCAGTGTGTTTGAGATCATCTTCTTGATTTCTACCCTTGAAGTGATTGACTACCCCTAGCCTTGGCGCCCTTGGGCTTGTTGAAACTATTATTGCAGTGAGGTACCGTGTTGAGGAGGGAAGGAGGGTTGAGCTAGTGTATAGGATGGGTTATGATAAGGTGGCCAAAAGTAGGATATGGAGCGGGAGATTGTGTAATTGGGCTTTGTGTTGGGAAATTGACAATTGGGCTCGGTGGCACTGTGTATGTATTTCCCATGTGAGGTGTGTCTAATGGGCCCTGGTAATAGTTTAAGGGGGAGGTTCCAAGGGCATTTGGTACTTGTGGACTTGAGAGGTTATATGGGGTCATGATTGGATTTGGTTGATTGTCCCTCTAGGTAATGTGTGTGAATTGATGGTCAAAGGAGTATTCCAAGTTTGAGCATAAGTCATCCCTCCTCCAACTTGTCCAGCAGACTGACTTCTATATTGCTCGAAACGTTGGGCTTGTGTTGACCCATTGGAGTGCTTGTTTGACCCATGCTTGACGTGTTGGAGTAGTTGTTGTGAGAATAGTATGCTTTCGACATTGTTGACTGTCCTTCCCTTTGTGGCTCTTCTCCACTTTAGTAGTTATAGACTCTTAAAAGAGAGAGGAATTACAGACTTCTTTAAAACGCTACTTTTAACCTATTACAGGAATCTAAGAAAGAAAATTACAACTTCTAATGAAATACAAGAAAAAAAAATGTTTAAAACTATGTTAAATAAAGGAAATACAGACCCAAGACTGCTCTAAGAAAATCCTGTACCTGGTTACTACAATCACATCCAAACCATCCTGCAAACAAGGCAATCAGGACGTTGTCTGCCTGAAGTCACCGATGGTAGTGGCATCAGGACTCGTCGCCGATTAGAGTGGCGACAGACTATGGCGCCGATAAGACAGGCGGCTGTGACCATGCCCGACCCGAGGTTCCGGAGTAGGGTCACGCCAGAGGGAGGAGGCTATAGCCATGCCAAGATGGCGAAGGCGAAAGACAGGATAAAAACGAAAAAGAAATGGAGTAGCCACCTAGTATTTTAAGGGAAAGACGAGGAAAACCACAAACAAATCACAAAAGATGAATGCGTGAGATGCAAACATGAAGGTCAGATGTCTACTAACCAGATGATAGGTAAGGATTACTATTACGCACGGGAAAGGTGTTAGGCACCCTGGTACGCTCGAGAAACTTGGTCATTCTAGTCTGATTCGCTTGCTAGAGATTGAATGATTGTTTGCTATGCTTAGATTGTTCTCTAATCATGCTAATATGAATGCCCAGACAAGACTAGATGGATGTGCGAGATGGTATGCGAAAACTACAAAGAAATCCACATGAAATGATGAAATCACAAAGTATGTCACAACAAAGAAAATCACATGAAATGACGAGGTTTCTGAAGAGAACGGCTTGGGAAATTATACAGACCTCAAGAGAATCAAAAATACAACCAACTCAAATCGTCAAAATCACAGAAAACATCGCGGAAATCTGAACAGGAAAATTGCGATGAAGTTCACGCAAAACAGGTAAACTGTGACATGTGAAGAAATTCACATAAATTGACGATTTTTTTGGATAGAATGTTCTATAAAACCACACCGACATCACAAGCATAAAAAATGCAAATATGCAATAAACCCAAATCATTAGAATTGTGGAAAACATCACAGAAATCGAGATGGAAAAATTGCGAAGAAGTCTACGTAAAATAGACAAACAATGACATGTGAAGGGAATCACATAAAATGACAGTGGTTTTGGAAAGAACGCTCAGAAAAACCATATCGATATTAAGAAGGCCAAAAGTGGGACCGACCCAAGTCATCGGAATCGTAAAAAAGGTCGTGAAAATAAAAAAAAGGAAAATAATCCATGATGGGGCCAATGTAGGCCTTTCGGTCAGTTAATGTACGCTCTCAGGTGATGAAATCTAAATCAAATCGGAAAAATCCAAAAATATGGAATAAAGGGAGTCAAATCAAATATTAAACAAAGGAATCTGAAGACAGGTAGGAGAAAAATCCATGGAAAAACACATGAAATGCAGACTTATCCAAGATGGATGGACTAATGTACAAATGCAGCGAAAACTATGTAGAATCAATGAAAATGTACCTAAATGGATAAAAGATACTAAGGAATGATTTGAATAGAGATTATGCATGACTTGGTGCAATAACTGACATGCATGTGCATGAATTAATGACATAGGGGCAATTTGGTCATTTTAGTGGTCAAATGTAATAAATACATGCATGGGGATGATGCATATTCTAAGATATGCCAAAATGTATGCAAAATGTCAGGAAAAAGAAAACATGCTAAGGAAAAGGTCTTAAAAATAATAGAACGATGTAAACACAATAAGGGACAAGTATAAGGACCAAAACGCAAAATTCACAAAAAAGGGTGAAAACTTAGATTAAAATACATTCAGAGACTTCTATCCTAGTGTGTAGATGATGGATTAAAGGAAAATGTGGCACTGAGATGTGTGAGAATTGCACTTAGATATTTCCTAAAAACTCAGGATCTAATGTACAAAATTCATAGAAAGGGGAATATCATGGTTAAAATGTGCTCAAAAAGTCTTATCTTAATGCTAGGATGTAGGATTTAAAGATAATGTGGCTTTATGGTGTGACATGTGAAAATTGCACTTTTGGTAATTTATTGAAAATTCAGGGTCTACTATGAAAAATTCACACAAAGTGCAAATCTGACTAAAATGTGAAATCAGAAGTTCATTTATATTGCAAACATTGTTTTTTGATGAAAACTCTATTCAGGTGATGATTTACAAGCACTTGTGATCAATAAATGTAAAACATACCAAAATGTGATTTAAAATACAATTTAAAACTATGATTATTGATTTAAGAAAAGATTCAAGGGCCTGGATGTAAATGTTCATGTCCAGGAAACATTATGGATTGAGTTCAGGGGATAACTAATAAAATTTCAGGACCAAAATACAATAGAAATCAAGTTTTTACATAATCAGTGTAATTATGGATGACTTTAAGGTTATGAATGCAAATTGTACAAAGAAAATTCTTTTCAAAGAACTCTAGGGGCAAAATGCATAATTCAAGGACTTAATTATAAAAGAAACATGATTTCAGGGACTTAACTGTAATAAAACAAATTCTTACAGAATAGAAAATGAAAATAAAAAAGTTTAGGGAACATGATGTAATATTTACAGAAACAGAATAAAGAAACAAACGTTATTTAAATTATAAGGACTTAAATATAAAAATACTAGACCTAAATGTAAGGATCTAAGGACCTAAAAGTAATAAACCTAAAACTACAGGACCTAGTCTAAAGAACTATCCTTCAAAGATCATCGGAGGACCGTCGGCGTTCTATCTCTGGCGCGACTTCCGACGACGGTGCGGCAATTGGAGGGCTCCAGCGATGGCCTAGGAGGTTGGAGGGAAGCACGGTGGAGCTTCCGAGGGCGATGGGTAGGACTTGGGAGGCATCTCTCGGTGGGTAGGACTGGGGCGGCCTGAGATGCCTCCCCCACCTTTGGCTCTGGCAAGCAGTTGTCGACGTTGGAGAAGATGATGGTGGAGGGGACTGGCAGTAACGCGATGACTGGAGTGGCGTGATGAGGACCGACGAAGCTTCGGGGGAGCGCGAGGAGGCTCTTGGTGGGGTCGTCGAAGGCTAGGGTGGCCTGAAGCGCTCTCCCCGTCTCGGGCTCCGGCGATGGGTGCAACGCGCGACGGCGGTGGTCGTCCGGAGACTGAAGCGGCGATGGGTTTGCGTGGGGACGTTCATGGCAAAGCAGTGGAGCTTCCTGGCGTGGTCATGTGCGGCGGGGGTGCTTGGAGTCTTCTTGCGGCTTCGACGGCAAAGGAGCAGCGGTCGGCAGAGCTGTAGCGACGACGGTGTTGGCGTTGGCCACATGAGGCTAGGGAATCCTCTCCTGAACGACAGGGCTCAGGGTGGAGAAGAAGGCAGAGGGAGGAGAGGCCCATGGGGCCTTCCCTAGACCAGGAGTCCTTTGGCCCCACAGATGGTGGTGAACCCACCACCAAAGGAGGAGGCGGTGACATGTAGGAGGGGTTGTCTCCCACGAAACACCACCAGAAGGCTAAGGGAGGACTCTATGGACCTAGAGGGATACTAAATCAAAGCTAAAAGAAAAGGAAATTCCTGGGAACGGTTGGACTGTCCTCCAGTAAGGCTTGACGGCGACGCTCTGGGTTGATGCTCTAGTGACGGTGGTTGGAGTTTCTAGGTTACAAAGGGATTGGAGTAGGTGGTCTGGATGCGGGGAAGATGGTCATGCTTTTTGGGGCTCAAATGGGGTTCTCTTAGGCTCTCTCCTCTGGTCTTCGATGCTCCCTCTGTTCAATCTCCCCCTTCTCCTCCATTGGCAGTTGCTCCATGGGTTTTTATTGCTAGAAGAGGGGTGGAATCGAGGTTGCTTGTTCCTGCAAATCGTGGCTGGCAGTTGGCCAGCTCGTGGGGAAGGAGGGATGGGAGAGCGGGTGCAGTTGAGGAAGAAGGCATTGTTCATTTATTTTTCCGTGTCCTAAGTTTTTAATTAGGTTTGGTTTGGGCTGAACGATCCTGGTTTTTTTTGGGCTTTTGGTTTTTTTTCTTTTGGTTTTTGTTGTTTTAGGTTTTAGGGTTTTGGTTTTGTTTTAGGTTTTGATTTTGGTTTTGTGATTTTAATTTAGGTTTTAATTACTTGGTTTTAGATTAATTTTTTTTAGGATTATTGTTTTTCTTTTAGGGTTTTGTGATTAAGGTTTAGGGATTTTAAAGTTTTATTTAACTTAGGTTTTTTGTGGTTTTAATTAAATTCTTTTGATTTTGTGATTTAAGGTTTAATTAATTGGCTTCAAATTTGGATTTTAATTATTTTAGGGGTTTTTTTAGGGTTTTGGATTTTAATTAGAGTTTTTAGTTTAAATTAGGGTTTTTGGGTTTTAATTAAGGGTTTTTTAGTTTAATTAGGGTTTTTATGATTTAATTAGAATTTTGAGTTTAATTTAGGGTTTTTAGATTTTAATCAGGGTTTTTAGTTTAATTAGGGTTTTTTGATTTTAATTAAAGTTTTGGGTTTAGTTTAGGGTTTTTAACTTAATTAAGTGACTTTAGGGTTTTTTAGGGTTTTAAGTTTAATTTAGGTTTTTTCCCTTGAATTTAAATGGATTAAAGTGGTTTAAATGGATTTTATTTGATTTTAACATTAATTAGGGTTTTCACTTGATTAACTTGGTTTTTAAGTTGATTTAAGTGGATTTTGTTTAATTTTGACCTTAATTAGGGCTTTCACTTGATTAATTAGAATTTTAAGTGAATCTAGGTAGATTTTATTTGATTTTGACTTTAATTTGGGCCTTCACTTGATTAATTATGATTTTAAGTGGATTTTGTTTAAGTTAGGTTTTAATTAGGGTTTTACTTAATTATTTAGGGTTTTAAATGTTTTAAATGAATTTTATTTGGTTTTGATTCTTAATTATTGGTTTTTTCTTTGATTAAGTTTGAGTGGATTTGTGTGGACTTAAGTGGGCTTGAGAGTTTAGGGTTTTGGTGGAGTTAGGGTTTAGAGGTGGTGGTTGCAACCAGAGCATCTTCTAGAGGAACCTGCTGTCAAGTGATTGCAAAATCGGGGTGTCTACAGCGGCTCAGTTGCCTGTCTGTTCCAACAACTAGAATCTATCCTAGACAGAACCCTCAAACAAGTTTATCTATGCAAATAAGTTCTAAATTAGAATGCGGATTTTACTTGTCAAAATGGTTAATTATTGGATTAATTAACTTGCGTTCTCTTGATTTGTTGGGTTCCTATAGCAAAATTCTAAGGTTATAGAGTAGGATCTTAGTTGTAAGGTATCACTCTTAAGCATCTAGTAGGCCTTGTAAAGAGGGTCTAGGCTGTGGGTTTGTCTCTATAGAAGGGCCCACAACCCAGGTTTCTGTCCTTAGGGTCGATTCTAGTAAACCACAAAAATAGTAAATAAACACAAAACAATAAAGTACAAAGCCTCTACTAAGGTTTATTATTGACTTAGGGAAAAGAGAGGAGTAAAAAATAACACCTTAGGATACCTTAAGTTATCAATCTAACAATAGCAAACAAATAGGGCATGGGAGAGCGACTTGTGCTGGCCCGGTTCACCCAATTCAATTGTTCTTAACTAGAAAGAAGTTTTTATTAAGGAGCTTCTAACTTTATCATAAAACAAATAGTTTCCATCCTATTGGTGGACAGAAAACATTCCTAAAAACCATTAAAAAACTAAAAAGACAAGTGAACAGGATATTATTTAATTTTATTTTGCTACTGCAAGCCGAGAAAACAACACAAGCAAGAAAAAATGAAAGAACCTATAGGGGAAACAATCTGTAATTTGCATCACCTGTTTTACAGGCATCGATGTGAGTTGCCTGTTGGAAGGCAGCGAGACTCAACACCTTATGAACTAGCAGCGTAAATTACGAAGTGATTATTTTCTAAGAGAAAACAAACTAAGGGGCTTGGTCATTGTGAAAACCTAAACGTATGACTACTCAGACCTAAAACTATAACTAATGTTTAGAAATAAATGAGAATTAAATGAAAGGGAAGGGAAAAAACTTACATTTCACAGAGGGTTGGCTTAAGTCGGTCCCATCGTGATCGCCAATTTCTGTGGATGGGGAAATGAGGGGGGTGTTGTAGAATTATCGCTGTGTCCACCCACATTGATAGTTCTTTGTGATCGCCACTTGTCCTTTGCTGAAGTCGGCTGACAAGATGACTACAGGAGATGGGTTGATTTGTTGGTGTGGGTCTTCGATTCATTGGATTGACGACAGGGTATTGTCTAACGGCGTCCTCGTACTTTGTAATATTCCTTCCCTTAAAAACAAACAAGAAAAATAGATATGGATTAGATTAGATGTAGTAAATAGAATCAGAAAAAGAAATCAATATAAATAACTAGATTATTACTAACCGGGGAGTTGTCCCCGTATGCATATGCCATGGGCTATATTAATAACATGCAATGGATTTGTGTAAACGAAAATGCAATAAGAAAAAAAAACTCTTTTTCACCCTTGTGTGCTTTGGATTAGATGAAGGAGGTGGAGGCCGGTCGGACGGAGCTCAAGAGATGCGCTTTGGCTTGGACAGAATGATCTCTAGTGGATCTAAGACTTGACAAGAGGATTGGACTTGGAGGAGGGGCTATAGCGCTCTTTCTCTCAGATTTCTCTCTTAGGTATTGCAAAGTGGCTCCTTAGAAATGTTGAAGTGCCTTCTTCAAACTCTTGACCTACTCCAAATCTCATCAAAGACAAGTGGTAGATCAAGGACTAGGATCTAAAGCTCTTAAAATGGCAAAAAATAGGAGATTGGAGCTCATCGCCTATATGAGAGGCGACAGAATCATCCAGTCGCTGCTTTGAATGGCGACTAGCCTGGAGATTCTATTTTTAGCATCATGCGGTGAATCACTGCCCAAAAGACAAGGAAATCTGCCATGTGAACTCGTCGCCTGTACATGTGGCAATAAGCTATTAAAGAGGCATAATTTTGAAAATTAAGATATCAAATATCCATTACAAATATATTATCAAATCTTGACCAAATCAATCATGAAAAATCATACTCGTAATTGAAAGATATTTTAAATCAATTTCCAAATTCAAATCCACTTAAAATGTTAAGTAAATTGGATTTGAAAATCAAATCTTTAATAATTACAAGAAAACTCAATTAAAATCAATGATGCATTTGATTTAAAATAGATTGGCAATCATTTGGATATTTTGGATTTTATCTTTATTTTTTAGCATTATCATGAATTAAATATAAGCTATAACAATAAAATGTGATAACTTATCATAAAATCGCATTTTTGGTAAAAATAAAGATAAGTGATCTTAATTATCAAGTCATCCAAATTTCTAGAATTTTTTGGAATTATTTGGCATTTATAATGATTTATATGATATGCATAGATATTTAAATATTAGAAAATTATAGAAATTATAATAATTATGAAAAAAATATAACAACATTTATAAATATCCCAAATATTATATTAAAGCTCAAGATGACAAAATATGTGGAGAAAGAGGTCTAGGATTCTCGTCACCTATTCATGTGACAATGAGACTCGTTGCCTTCCAAAGTGGCAACTAGACTCGTTGACTCTCAACGTGGCAACTAGACTCGTTGCCTCTCAACATGGCAACTAGACTTGTTTTACTGACAAAATTACAGCTTGGATCCTAGGAATCCTGATTTTGACCAAAAATGAACAGTTTTGCACATTTAACCCCCAACTACTTCAAAATTACATAAAATGTGTTTTCCTAAGTAATTTTTGCTGATTTTGCCCCAGAATCTTAGCCTTCATTCAAGATATATGATTTTTGCACAAAAGCCCCTGGAATTTACATATTTCACTCACACATGCATTCTTTTTGTACATTTTGTTACCCTTTTTCTTGCATGCATCCTCATGCCTTCCTCCTTGTATCATGCACACATTTTCAACTCATTTCAAACTTGATTTTCACATTGTCTCTCAGATTTCTTCCGACTTTCAGGATTTTGATTTGACTTGAATTTCCATCGCCCGAGGGCATACATTAACAGGCTTGACAATGCCGACATTGACCCGAATGAGGTTTATTTTCTCCCATTTGAATTTCTCAGATTTCTTCAAGTTTCTGTTGATTTGTGGGACGCTTTCTGAGTATTCGTGATTTTCACGATTTTTCACCATCACCCAAGGGCATACAGTAAAGTGGCATTTTTAATGGCTACATTGTCCCTTGGATTATTTTCCTCATTTTTTTATTCATTTCTTCTCTTTAACTTGGCATGTTTTCGCATACATCTTAGGCATGTGCATTTAGAGTAGACAAGCATACACACAACAGACCATTAGTAAGAAAGAAACCTAGAAAGACCGAGTTCTTCGGGCGCATGGGGGTGCCTAACCCCTTCCTCATGCGTAACAAGAATCCTTGTCCTTTCTCTGGCCCGCATTGATTTATGTACTACATCCATTGGGCACGGAGCATACATATGTTTCCTTTGCCTTGGTTTCTTCAGGTTTTCTTTTGTATTTGGTTTTCCTCGTCTTTCTATTAAAAGACTAGGTGGCAACTCCTTTTCCTTGTCTTTTTCTTATATTTCCTTGGTGTTTCCAAGTCTAGTCTCCTTCTTTAGATTCACCATCTTCGCCGTGATCGTAGTATCGGGACTCCTCGTGTGCTTCCACGCACCTTGGAGAGCCGTGCAGGGTTCCACCGACATGGTCACAATGAGAGAAGAGAGAAAATGATCCTCTAAGTCATGCCAACAGAGGACATGATGCTCATGAACCTCACTCTAGATTTGGAGCACATCTAGAGGGGATAAGCACCTTGTCACTGTTGCTTACAGTGACCGTCGAAGAAGGAGAAGATCGAGCATCGAAATTCAACACCCGACGGCCCACACACTCGCACAAGGCTTAGACAAAAGAAGAAGAGAGCTAAGGGCTTACCTATGATGCGTCACCGAACGCCAGAGGCTCCTTAAGGCCTGAACAACATCGATAGTAGCTAGGAACATTGCCGAGAACATCAAAGCTAGACAGTGGATCGCTTGGAGCTGGAGAAGAGCTAGTGAGCTTTCAATTTGCACTAGAGAGTGGAATGGTGGCGATGCCTCTCTCTCGTGGCACGAAAGGCCTTTTATAAGCAAGAGCTTCGAATTGGGACCATTGATGTGTAATGGCCACTAGTGGATGACGACGATGAATTTGAAGAGTTGCTAATGGTGAATTTCATGTTGGAGAAGGGGCATAATGGTCTTGGATGCCTGAAGATCAAGTCCCAAATGAATCCTGGTCATTAGTGAAGAAGATAAGGTGAATTATCAAGGAAATGTGACACTAGTGCCCTTTGTACCAGAAATAGGGCATATCACTAGCTATTACCACCACTCACATCCATCGTCGATAGACGCCAGATGATTTTGTCACCAATAGCCGCTGATAAATATCGTGTGAACCCATAAAAGCTAGTCAAATAGACATTAAGCCTATTGACCAACCATTTTAGAGGCCAACGACATCCATGGGTTAAGATGGATGACGTTTATGTGCTTCTAGAAGTCTTTAGAAGATTGGTGGATGCTTTATGGGTATTCTGAGATGTTTGAGGAAAATGAATGGACCCACCAACTCCATAGCTAGCGATCTCTCTCCTACTTGCGAAACCCTGGGTGTCTACGGATGCCCCTCCTTGAGCAAGGTCGAGAGTAACTAAGATTGATGTTCAGGGTTGACAAGGCACCTTGTCAGCATTCATGGGAAAACAAGAAAGTGTTACGACGGTCATTACTTTTGGAGGGCACACCGAGAGTAGTGTTCTGCTAGAGAATAAAACAATTGAGTAGAATGTTGAAATAAAAAGACACTAAGTTATCGGACTTGTGAACTGGATAGTTTGGGTTATTAGCCCAAGAAAGCAAAGGGCATGATAGGACATTGGACTTGTCAACCGAAGGTAGACACTTTGATGGGTGTCAATTAGGTAGCTTAGGATATTAGCCTGATAGAGGATCAGGGCATGGCAAACCAATCTTGATTGCCAGTGGAAAGCGACAGTTAATAGATGTCGTCCAGGTAGTTTGGGATATTAGCCCACAAGGAGCAGCCCTACTTATCTAGAGCATGACCCAAAAGGGCATTATCGATTCTAGACATTTAGAAAAGAAACTGAAAGGGACATGATAAGATATCGGACTTATCGACTGTGGATATGGTAAGTTTCGGACTTATCAACTAGGGATATGGCAAGTTTCGGACTTACCCATCGAGATATGGCAAGCTTCGGACTCACCGACCGAGATATGGCAAGTTTCAGACTTACCGATTGAGATATGGCAAGTTTTGGACTTATGGACCGAGATATGGCAAGTTTCGGACTCATCGATCGAGAAATGGCAAGTTGAGTTAATAGAACCATTGATTAGATAACTTGGGTTGCCATCTTGAAGGAAAAAACAAGGGTATGGCAAGATATCGAACTTGCTGACCAGGCATATGATGGGTATTGATTGGATAGATGCCAGTGCCTTCCAGATAGTTTGGGTTATCAGCTCGAAGATCGGGTTCGTTCGCTCTGAGCGAAGGCAGAAGGAATGACTCTGGGTTTCGTCCTTATGGAATGAGAACCAAGAGGACAGGGACTTTGTCCATCTAGAGTGAAGTCAAGAAAAGGTTTCTTAGAGTTCCGTGCTTTCGGAACAAGAACTAGGAAGACAGGGAATTCGTCTGTTTGGAGTGAAAAAGTGTTTTTAAGTTCCACCTTTTTGGAACGAAGTTGAGGAAAAGCGTCTTTGAGTTCTGCCCTTTCAGACACCCATGGATCACTGTGAGTTGCGATGTGAGATATTTATCTTTGCTGTGTAATTTTCCAAAAGGCTAAGGACCTGAAATGCAGTTTTTGCATAAACTTTGGACTAAGCTACAATTCTACTACCCTGATGAACTTTTCTGATAAATTATCAGTTTATAAGGTCATGACAACCAAATTTTCATTTGAGAGTGCATTTCTACGTGCATCTTCCATGCAAAAGCGTTTATTTGCAATTTTCCTATAGTAGACTTCAATCCAAGTGAACACCATGCTCAGTTGTGCTTGGTTTCTCGGAAGAGTGTAATGAATTTCATCTCATAAGTCCACAATACAGTTGTGATGGACTTGAAAATTAACCTTGTGATTTGTACTCTTTTGAGTATATTCTGCCTGAAAACACTGTCATAGGCTAGTTTCTTGATTCATGGACAACTTAACCATGACTGGATGCTTCTGAGTTTGAACTGCCACAAAAAATGGCCTTTGATCCCTGCATTTGGTCACTTGGCCTTTGACTTCATTTAATCAAAACAAGATCTCACAGAGCCTTAAACAAGCATGCCATATTTGTGTTAACTTTACTGCTTAACTCTGTAATATATGCATTTTGCTGGACAATCAACTATACATCACTGCCCATTTGCACTTGCTTAACTGGCTTGACTTTTTAGAAATAGACTTTTGTAATGTTTTTTGCTCCCTTCTTTCCATTAATGTAAAGCCACTTTTAGGAGTTCTTTTTTTTTTTGCAAATTCACTTGACTATAATATGTATACAGTGTGTTTGTAATTTCTGATAAACCACTTGTAGCTTGGACCGTGCCTGCTTCTTTTTGCAATTATCTGTTGAATTTTGTTAATATCCTTGACTGCTTTATTTTGTTTTTATATTGTTGCCTAACTAAACTGACTTCCACCTGTAGTCTGGTTTAGAAGGTAGTGGAGGTGATGACACATAGGTGGCGTAGAGCGCTTCCAACTCTCAGACTCTTACCTTGGGTTCGGTTGGAGGATCATAGACCCAGACTGTGGGCCAGAGTTCAGCTACTGGCTCTCGGTCTTTAGGAGTATCTAACTCCCAGACCCACACTCATAGCCTTGCTTCGTGCTCTCAGTCTTAGGCCTCCGGTTCAGGGTATTGTGCTTCTGCTTCATAGCCTCGGGCAGCTTCTGGTTTAAGGTCTCTCATTTCTACCTCGAAGTCTCAAGCTACTGGTTTGAGATCCTTTGTTTCTACTTCATAGTCCCATGCCACTAGTTCACGGCCTCGTTCTACTAGTTTGTGGTCCTGGGCTTTTGGCTCTCATAGCACTACAGAGCCTGAGGTCCCTGAGGAGGTATAGTCACTTTAGTTGTTTGCTTTGAAGCATTATTATTTGGATGAACTAAACTGAAACAGTCTCTTGTTTTGTGCAGGAGTCTAACAACTTTTGGTGTTGGCTTTTGGATCCCGAGCACATTAGTGAGAAGCCAACTTTTTGGGTAACTATCTCTCCCCTTATTTTAACTGTACTTACTACTTGATTGATGACCTGACATGCTCTCTTTCATTTTCTATTCTGCAGAGAAGGGGACACCAATTGGATCATGCGATGCCATTGGCTTCCTATGTTAGAGCATTTTCAGAGACTTCCAGCCTTTCTTCAGGATTTTTTGCTTCATGAGTCTCCTTTTGGTCACTTTTGTAGATACTAGCGATCCACGGTGACTACCAGTTCTTCTAGGTCCTTGCAGAGAGATGGAGACATGAGCTGCATACCTTCCACTTTCCTTTTGGCGAGCTGGGGATCCTACTGGAACATTGGGCATTACTGACTGGGTTGTGCTTCGGAGCGAAGCCCATCATAGGGAAGACCACTAAGGGATTCTTCCAGGTCCCGACGTTGCTCGAGTGGGATCCACCTGATGGCAAGAGGGCTTTCTTCAGCTTCACTTTGTAGTGGCTATGACAGTGGCATCTCTTTTGGCCAGATCCTACTCTTGGCACAGCTGAGGTAGACTATTTCTTCGCCATTTTTTGCTAGAGTTGATTTATTTACTATTTTGCGGTACTTCCAGTCATTACATCCACATAGATTGGCTAATTTACATTGCTGACCTTAGCCAACTTGATTTCTATGACTGGGGTGGAGCCAGCTATGCCCACCTCATCCAAGGCCTAGATTTGGTGGTTCAAAAGAAACGTCGATCTTATATAGGCCTGTATCCACTTTTGACTGTAAGTGTCCTTCCTCAATTTCAATTTAAATCTGCTTTTGCAAACTATCTAGCCTGGCTTGCTTTCCATCTTTTACAGTACTGACAAGTTGAGGATGTTTTCCAGGGGCACTACTGCTACTGCCTTCAACGAGAGATGCTGCCTCTGCCTCACCAATGGTGCAAGCAGGATCATTGGGTCACTTCTGGCGTCTTTTCTTACGAGGCTTACAAATATTTACTTGATTTGCTGAGTATCGAGGACATAAGTTCATTCCTCCCCCCTAACTAGTTTAATACTATTGTTCTTCCTTGTTATATTTTAGAAACTATTGTAAATTCTTTAATCTCTACTGTCATACTAACATCTGTTTTGCTTATGTCTTGTGAATGCAAGTGAACCTCTGTTCATTCAGTAGAAACGAGGGGTATGATTGGACACCCTTTAACTCCACTCGAGAGTTGACCCGTCAGTAGATCAGGTTTTACTACCACCAGCACTCTCTGTACCATCTGCCAGGACATGTCCGCCACCAAATTTATGACAAGTATTGCATCCCTGTTGCTCCTCCTACTGACATGGGCTCGAAGCCCATTTCTCGTGTTGCTGCTAGCTATTTGCGTGCCGAGGTCGCTGTTGTCTGGAGTAGGCACATTCTCTGAGTGGTTGCATACGAGGATTTTATGGAGTGGTTTCACTGTGTTGGCAAACCACATCTTTTTGACGTGGATCTGTGGGAGCGCAGCGTAACATATGGTTTGGTGCTGAGTGGGCTCTGGTAAGTATCTTGGCTTGTTTAGTACTCCTCTTTAAGATTCACCACATTTTCTAACCTGGAACTTTTCTGAACAGGGCTGTGAGGACAGTTTTGCAGCCTTTTACTGGGAAATGAAACGTCGAGAGGTATGTAACCCTTGCTTTCATTAAAGATTAGGCCTTGTAAATTGTACTAAATTTTGTGTTATTGTCTATCTTTTGCAGGAAGCCCCCAGTAGTTTAATTTTATTTGTTTGCAAAACTGTATTAACAAATTGCTAGTTTTCCTTTGTAGGGCGATGGGGTTGAGTAGAACCTCAACGCAGACACTAGTGAGGAATACTCTATGGACTTTGATTCTTAGGATGTTTCTGGAGAAGAAGATACGACCACCTTCACGACTAGACCGTCACGAGTTTGGGCTACCTTAGCCAAAATCTCCTAGAGGATAGGGCGCAAGTTTCTGAGGACTGCTGCTGCTACTAATGACAGAAGGGGTGCCGTCATTGGGTCAGATGAGGAACATAGCTCTCAGGAGAACTAGCTTAGCTTTCCTTTCTTTCAGAAATATTTTATTGTAATCAAACTTTATGTTTTGAAGAAAAGCAACTGTAAAAATGTGACAAAACTGCATTTAGTTATCAGAAAAATATTCCAATTTGCCAATTATGTGTGCTTGTGTGTTTTGGATGCTTTGTAACTTGACTTTCAGGTTTTTAAGGACCCTTGTGCCAATTGGGCGAGCTTTCCAAATATATTGAAATGAATTCTAAATTGCAAGACTTTTCGCTGACAATTTTTGCCAGTAACTTTCACCTGCAATGTTCGCTAGTTGTTGCTACCGAAAATTTTCGTCAATGACACTCGTCTGAGATTTCCGCCTGAAATATTCGCTTGAACTACTGCCAGCAGTAATCGCTTGACCATTCAAACCTCAGGCAGTTAGCAATGTGCAAACTCGTGACCTACTCATGCTTTTTGTTCTTCACCTACCTTCTCAACCACTTGCTTATGCTTTCATTTCTTGCCTCACCTACCAAGATAACGGTAATATTCTTCTTCATCTCTTTATATTTAAATATTGGGCCTCCACCATTTCTACATATGCATCTGAGAGGGACTAAGCTCTTAAGCTTTGTGTTTCCACCTTTTGCAAAAGGAGAATGGTAAGCTTTCCTAGTATTCCTCCTCGCATTCTTTGCATTTATAGCTCTCTCTCTTGTTATCTCAACCTTTGATGTGTCTTCAGGGATTCCCTACCATGGTCACGTTGGTCCACTGTTCAACTATCCTTCGTGGTTTGTTCGACAAATTGACCTCTGATAATCGGGACAAGCTTTGAGTCTAGGGAATATCTACAAAACTTCTGGGTATTGCTGAAGTTGAAGTGAATCGATATCTTTTATGTGCCGTGGCCCACTTTGGAAACTAGCCTTCCATGTCTTTTGTTTTGGACAAGTGGAGCTGACTCCAACACTGGAAGAGGTACGCAAAATATGTGGTTTATCTGAGCTTCTGGGACCCACCATCTTCATGCGATGGGACAACTACACCTCTGTTTTGTGCCAGCTGATCGGTCTCTCTACTGGTGTATGCAGTCAACGTCTAATTTGCAAGGATGGACAATGCCAGCTAACTAGTCTATCTATTGGTGTATACAGACAACGTCTGATTTGCAAGGATGGACAATCTCCAATGCTCTGGCTAGAATATTTTGATGAGATTGTCGACAAGAGGACAGTACTTAGCTACAAACTCTGGCTTTGAGGTTTCGTCGTCCGCTTCCCAGGAGAATTGATTTTCAACCACAGAAGGATGACTGTGGGCATCGAAGTAGTTGAAATTGCCCTTGCTATTGTGACTTGACAGATCGATCTAGCTCTTGTCATCCTGACTGAGACATATCAGGCCCTAGACTGATCACTACACTGATGTCGACACTTTTACGAGTGTGCAGCTTTGGTACAAGTATGCATATCTTTCTGTGCACTTCTCTTCTATACATTGCAAAGTGCTATATGTGATCTCATCTGCTCCCAAGTTTGGTTGGCTGCACATCTGGGGATTGGAATTCTACGTCCACATCGCTTGGCTTTCAAGACATACTGCCGTAGTGGGCACTCTCGAACCATTCTCTCTGTCAAGGTGGCATACGAGAAGCTAGAAAATCTGACTGAAGATTGAATGACCTGGTGAATCATCTCATCTGTTGTAGACCCATTCGCTATCTTCTTCAATGATAGTGATATGCGACTAATCATTCTGCCAGGCTTCACCAGAGGAGTTGGGTATCACCCAATCAGCGTGATGCACCAATTTGGCTTTTGTTAAGATTCTTTTATTTAAATCCCAATGCTAGAACGCTATCAGCTGTACCCACTTAGCTCGTCTGCCATGACCACAGAATTGTCCCGTTTCCTGCATGGTTGCATTCGCTCTGACCAGATTGCTATCATGGAAGGTGATAGCTGAGTACAAGGCAGAGATCAAGGAGACATGGCCTATCTGCGAGGTTGCACTAGCCCCCTTTGTTTGTAAATGAGAGTAGCTCAAAAAGGGCACGAAACAACACTGATATTTAGTCTAGCAGCTTTATTCCTCTTGCAAGACATCTGCACTGAGCTTGAATAATTTCTAACCATGTATAATTGTTTTTGAGACTATAATTATGCTATGATATCGCTCTTTGCCTCTATTCAGTGCTTGCATAATGGTTTATGAAAGGATAACAACCTCTATGATCATTCTAAACTGCCTGATGTTCCAAATCAACTCGGTCTCCTCTACCGGCTATTGCTGTTGGACAAATTTCAGAGAGAGTTGATCATTAGTTCAAGCCTCTGACCAGATATCAGAGAGAGCTGATCGAGTGTTTGCGCATGCCTGAAAACTCTAGGAAGCTCCCATGCTCATAGTAACTCTTTTACTTGCAAGAGTGCATAAAGAAGCTTGCATACTTGATTGATTCCCTTTGTGAGCATTCCATCTGTCCTCATGTCCTCCCTGAAGGTAGCTGACATGCCCTTGATTTGGCATTGAAGGCTTTGACCACTTAGAGTAGTAGACATGCCCTTGGTCGAAGTACTAGTTCAGTGTGTCTTCCCATTGGACAACTGACATGCCCATGGTCCAAGTTTGAAGTCTTCGACTACTAAGAATAGCTGACATGCCCCTGGTCGACATATCATTCCAACCCTTTTAGACAAAAAGTAGCTGGCATGCCCCAAGCTAAAAGGATTGGATTAAACCCCGTGACATGACAATATGATGCTTACAAGAAAGATGCATGTTGTGACCATGCCCGTCCAGAAATCCGGCACGGAGTCGCACTAGAGAGAGAGCCATGCTAGGATGACGAAGGCGCAAGATAGGATAAAACGGAAAAAATGGAGTCGCCACCTAATCATTTAAGGGAAAGACGAGAAAAACCACAAACAAACCACAAAAAGATGAATGCATGTGATGCAAATGAAAAGGCCAGATGTTTACAAACCAGAGGATGGGTAAGGATTCCTATTACGCACAGGGAAGGTGTTAGGCACCCCAGTACGCCCCAGAAACTTGGTCATTCTAGTCCAATTCGCTTGCCAGAGGTTTAATGAATGCTTACTAAGCCTGGATTGTGCTCTAATCATGCCAATATGAAAGCCAAGTCAAGACTAGATGAATGTGCAAGATGCATGTGAAAATTGCGAAGAAAACCACACGAAATGACAGGATAGTGAAATATGATGTGACAAAGAAAAATCACGTGAAATGACGATGTTTTTGGAGAAAATGGCCTGGAAAAATGTACTGACATCAAGAGAATCAAAAATACAATTGACTCAAATCATCTGAATCGTAGAGAACATCACGGAAACCCGAATGGAAAAATTGCAATGAAGTCCACGTAAAATAGGCAAACGACGACACATGAAGAAGATCACATAAAATGATAGTATTTTTGAAAAGAATGGTCTGGGAAACCAAATCGATATCAAAAAGATCAAAAATGGGGTCAACCCAAATCATTAGAATCATGAAAAAATGTCATAAAAATCAAAAGGGGAAAATAATTCGCAAGTGGGCCAATGTGGGACTTTAGGTCAGTTAATGTATGCCCTCGGGTAATGAAATCCAAATCAAATCGAAAGATTTGAAAATATGGAATAAAGAGAGTCAAATCAAATATCAAGCGAAGGAATCCGAAAACAGGTTGGAAAAAAAATCTATGGAAAAACTCATGGGATGCAAGCTTACTCAAAAAGGATGGAATGATGTGCAAATGTAGCGAAAACTATGTAAAATGCATGAAAATAGGTCTAAATGTGTAAAAGATGCTGAGGAATGACTTAGACAAATATTATGCATGACTTAGTACAAGAACTAACATGCATGTGCATGAATTGATGGCCTAGGGGTGATTTGGTAATTTCATAAGGCCAAATGTGATAAACGTGTGTATGTGGATGATGCAAGGTCGAATATATGCAAAATGTATGCAAGATGTCAGGAAACATGTTATTTACAAGAAAACACGAAAGGGACAAGGTTTAAAAAAAACTAGAAAATGACATAAACATGGTAAAGGACAAGTATAGGGACCAAAGTGCAAAATTCACAAAAAAAAAGGGGAAAGCTTGATTAAAGTATATTCAGTGACCTTTATCTTGACATGCATATGATGGATGAAATGAAAAATGTGGCACTATGGTGTGAGATGTGTGAAAATTGCATCTTGATAATTTCCTGAAAATTCAGGGTCTAATGTGCAAAATTCACACATAAAGTGCAAATGTGAAAATAAAGATCAATTTACAATGCAAACATGGTTTTTGAGTGAAAACTATATATAAGTGCAAAATTATAAATGAAATAAGTGGAAAATGTCAAAAATTGGTGTGAAAACAATTAAAACCCTAAATGAGGAATTTGTAATTAGTCTAAGGGTCTCGATGCAAATTTCTTACACTTAATGACTGTATGTTATGAATTTAGGGGCTTACATGCAAAATTTCAGGGCTTAAATGTGATGAAAATTAGACTTTTATGATGATCAATGTGATTATGAAGTCTTTTAGGGTACAAAATGCAAATTTTACAAAGAAGTTTTATTTTTAAAAGCTTTGGGGACTTAAATGCAAAGAAAACATGACTGCAGGGGTTTAAATGTGAGAAAACATGTATTAATGCAATAATCATGAAAAATTAAAACATGCAAGGGCCATATGCAATTCTTACAGAAACAAATAAAGAAATAAAAGTTATTTAAAACTACAAAGACTTAAACATAAAAACAGGACTTAAAAGAAATGATTTAAGGACCTAAGAATAAAAACCTAAAACTAACTAGGCCTAAGCTAAAAAACTACTCTTCGAAGTTCACCGGAGGATCACCAGCGTCCTTACTCAAGCGCGACCTTCGGTGACGGCCAGTGGCAGTGCAACGGCGAAGAAGCTCCGATGGTGGTCCACGAAACTGAGGAGGATGATGGTGGAATTCTCTGGAGTGGTGGATTGGGCTGGGGCAGCCTGAGACGTCTCCTCCACCTCTGGCTCCGGTGAGGTGGCTTGTCGGTGCTGGGGAAGACGACGGTGAGGTGGCAGCAGTGCTCCGGCAACGGCAAGACTCTAGCGGAGGTCGAAAGAGAATCGGGGCGACACGAGGAGGCTCCTGGTGGTATCGTCGAGGGCTGGGGAGGTTTGGAGTGTTCCTCCCTTCCTCTATGCCAGAGACGACCACGACAGAGGTTGGGCGGTGCTCCGGGCTTTGGAACGGCAGCACGGCTGCTTGGAGAGGTTCGTGGTAGTGCAGCGAAGCTTCGAGATGCAGTCAGGAATAGCGGGAGCGTTTGGAAGGGGTAGGGGGTCTCGACGGTGGCGATCGGCAATCGACGGAGCTACAACAATGCTCTCAGGCACAGGAGGCTTGAAGGACCTCTCCTGAGTGATGGGAACTCAGAGAGGAGGAGGAAGAAGGAGGAGGGGCCCGTGGGGCCTCCCTTGGCCCAAAAAACCCACCTCAGGAGGCGGAGGCGACGACAGACAGGGACGGCCCACTCTGGCAAGGCGTGACTCAAAGGCTAAAGGGACCTTACGGGCCTAAAGGAACCTGAATCAAAGCTAAAAGAGAGGAAAATACCTAGGTACGGTCGGGCAGTCCTCCGACAAGGCTCGACGGTGACACTCCTGGATGCTCTGGCTGTGGTGGTTCAGGGTGTTCTGGGGTGCTAAAGGGCTTAGAGAAATGCTCTCAAAGTCCAAGGGATATTTGGGTTGGCTGGGTTCGAAAGGGGGTCGTCTCTATTGGGTTTCAAGCACAATGGAAGAGAGTGGGCTAGTCTGTTGGCGGCAAGGGCATTTAAACACCGGTCAAGCCTTCTCCTGCCGTCGATCCTCCTCGTTAGGGGACCAACGCCGTTGGATCAAGCGCATGTTGAAGAAGGGAATGGCTGGAGATCACGGGAGATCACGCCTAGACAGTTGTTGATTGGGATTTGACGTCGGAGATCTTGAGATTGTCGGAGATGGTGCCGGACTTTGCTGGGGCGATCACTAGAATTATTTTCTTGTTTTCTAAGGTTTTTGATTGAGAACTTTAAAATGGATGTATTGGGCTGAACGGGCTTGGGTTTTGGGCTTTTGTTTTGGTTTTTTCTTTGTTTTAGGTTTTAGGGTTTTAGATTCTTGTTTTAGGTTTTTAATTATTTGTTTTGGTGATTTTAATTAAGTTTTTGATTTTGTGATTTAAGGTTTGATTAATTGGTTTTAAATTAGGGTTTTTTGGATTTTAATTAGGGTTTTGAGTTTAATTAAGTGATTTTAAATTAGGGTTTTTGAGTTTAATTAATTGACTTTAAATTAGGGTTTTTAGGATTTTAATTAGGGTTTTGAGTTTAATTAAGTGATTTTAAATTAGGGTTTTTAGGATTTTGAGTTTAATTAATTTAGGGTTTTTCTGAATTTAAATGGATTAAAGTTTTGTGTTTGAGTTTTAATTTAGATTTAATTAGTTTTTTACTTGATTTATTTAGGCATTTAGTTTAAATTTTGGTTTAATTTGTTTTTATTAGGCTTTTGAGTTAGATTTTGATTTCATTGGTTTTTTGCTTTATTTTTGTTTGGATTAGGGTTTCTTTTTAATTATATTTTATTTTTACTAGATTTTATTAGGTTTTACTTGATTAGGGTTTTTCACTTAATTAACTTGGATTAGGGTTTTCACTTAATTAACTTGGATTTTAAATGGTTTAAATGGACTTTGTTTGGTTTTGGTTCTAATTAGGATTTTCACTTAATTAATTTGGATTTTAGATGGTTTAAATGGATTTTATTTGATTTTGATTTTAATTAGGGTTTTCACTTAATTAAATTTGGATTTTAAGTGGCTTAAGTAGATTTTATTTGATTTTGGTTGTAATTAGGACTTTTACTTAATTAATTTGGATTTTAAGTGGATTTTATTTAATTTGGGTTTTAATTGGGGTTTTTATTTGTTAAATTTGGATTTTAAATGTTTTAAATGTGTTTTGTTTGGTTTTGATTTTTAATTATGGGTTTTGCTTAGATTAGGTCAAAGTGAGTTTGTGTGGGCCTAAATGGGCTTGTGTGGGCTTGAGTGGGTTTGTGAGTTTAGGGTTTTGGTGGAGTTAGTGTTCAGGTTTGGTGGTTGCAACTAGAGCATCTTTCTAGAGGAGTCTGCTGTCAAGTGATTGCAAACTCGGGGTGTCTACAGATGTCCCTCCTTGAGCGAAGTCGAGGGAATCAAGACCGATGCTCAGGGTTGACAAGATACCCTGCCTAAGTCTACGAGAGAGTTGCACTTGCTATGGGGCCGTGGATCACTTATTTAGTGGATACACCGAAAGTCATGACTCGTGGCCCATGCATGATGTTGATGTAAAGGATGACCTTGATGTCGGGTGATGCAAGAGGACGATGCTGATGACAGGTGGGTAGCCCATCAGCCCACGGAGGGGAGCACGAGGGATTTCTCGAATCATGCGAAGGGATGCTTAGACAAGACTATCGAGCTTGTCGCACGACAGGGGGGACTTGGCAAATGATAGACCTTTCGGCCTGAAAAAATGCATGGCAAGATATCGGTGTTGCCGACCGAGGATAGACTGACGACGGATGTCAACTGGATAGTTTGGGGGCATCAGCCTGCTGATGAGTTGATGGACTTGTTGTCGGATAGTTAGGGTTATCAGCCTGCTCCTGACAATGTGATGGTTGTCAACCGGATAGTTTGGGGTATCAGCTCACTCCTGACAATGTGACGGTTGTCAACTAGATAATTTGGGGTATCAGCCCGATGATGAGTTGACAGACTCGTTGCTGGATGGTTAGGGTTATCAGCCTGATGGTGAGTTGACAAACTCATTGTCGGATAGTTAGGGTTATCAGCTCGCTTTTGACAATGTGACAATTGTCAACCAGATAGTTTGGGGGTATCAGCTCGCTCTTGTCAATGTAACAGTTGTCAACTAGATAGTTTGGGATATCAGCTCAATGATGAGTTGATAAACTCATTGCTAGATAGTTAGGGTTATCAGCCCGATGGTGAGTTGACAGACTCATTGCCGAATAGTTAGGGTTATCAGCCCAATGGTGAGTTGACAAACTCATTGCCAGATAGTTAGGGTTATCAGCCCAGTGATGAGTAAAATAATGTAAGTGGCACCAAGATTCGTCTGTTTGGAGCGAATCTAGGATGGGATCATCTAGACCTCGCTCGGCGATAAGAGGAGATCCGAGTCGAGAATATCGTCCAGTGATGAGTCAAACTCATTGCTCAATTGTTTCAAAACTGCTGCCCTTTTCTGCATGTCGACTTGGTGCTAGGGTCTACCTGGCTAACAGTCGAGAATATCACTTTGTTGCCTAGGCCTGGACAAACGAAGCCGTCATAGGCTTCTATACTAGGTGGGGCAGAACCCAATCTGTTTTGTTTGGACTTGCTCAAGTCGAACAAGTGCCAATTCTAGATGATCATAAGAGTCTGAAGTACATCTTTACTCAGAAGGATTTGAACCTGAGACAGAGGCGCTGGGTGGAGTATATCAAGGATTATGATTTCAGCTTGTCCTACCACCCAGTTAAGGCTAATGTTGTTGCAGATGCTCTAAGCAGACGCACCCATGTTTTGGCTAGTCTGATGATCCATGAATGGAAATTGTTAGAGGGACTAGTAGAGTGCAAGCCTCGGAGGCAGTCTCAGGGACCCACCAGGGTAGTGTTGGCTAATTTGTCTGTTCGCCCGAGGATGATCGATGCGATTGTCACTGCTCAGCAATATGATTCTTTTGTGTCAGATATCTGGAGGAAGCTGGAGGCTGGTAATGCCCCTCATTTTTCAGTAGGGGTAGACGGTGGTTGAGGTATGATATGAGATTGTATGTGCCTCAGGTAGAGGATACCAAGAACAGTTTGTTGGATGAAGCTCACCGCTCCAGATACTCTATTCATCCG
>JAMKQA010004919.1:0-19422 GCA_024699735.1 Posidonia australis | reverse complement strand
GATCGACCTGGCCTCAAGCAGCTGGTGAGGATTCCATGTCACCACACCACACTGCAGTGCCGTGGTGAACCACCCCGTACTGGAGTTCAACCGCCCCGGCCGCAGCCTCAAAATGTACCCTCACTAGTACAAGCACGGAGTGCGCCCTACAGACGCCTTGGTGCCCCAGCACCTGGGGACTCTAACCCTAGACCCGTCCAACATCGGCACTGAGGGTAGTCTAGGTGTACCATACCCCGGGACCTACAGTACCACCACAGTCTCGAGGCTTCTACCCCAGACCGCTCACTCGACAACCACAACCAAGGACATGTCACCGACATCTCTAGAGGTCTCACTACCTCGTCAGCAAGTCCTGGTTCCATTGTGGTTCCTATAAATCTCATTCATTTCTTTCAAAACCATATGCAAATTTCTCTTTGCAAAACATTCACAAAAACCTCTTTTCATTCATAAAAATCCTTTACAAAACACATGCATCACGCATTAAATCATTACCTGTGGTCCTTAAGCCCACACATTCTTTCATGGTCTTTACACCATGAATTCACCCCTCACACGGGTCCATATCCATATCCATATACGGAATCCATGCTTCAAAAACTCATGGAAACATTATTTAAACCTCATGGAAACCATCATTTAAAACAACATACTAGCATGCATCATCTTACATGTCATTGCATGTATTCCATACATTTATCATGTATTTAACCATAATTTATCATCATTTTATGCATTTATTCAAGCAGTCCAGGGCTCAAAATCGGCATGCCGAAATCCCCTGATTCGGCATACGGAAGGGAACTTCAGTATATCGAAATCTCCTGGTTCGGTATACCGAAATTCATCGGTATACCGAATCCTTGTCAGATTTATCAGACTCTAGGGAAACGGTCGACCGATTTCTTCCGATCGTCTGAGGCCCAAAACGTGTGTCACTGCCTGGGGGCAATTCAGTATGCCGAAACCAATTCGGCATACCGTTTTCTGCTGTTGCAGAAAACTCCCCAGGCCACCCTCCTCCGTTTCTCCCCCAAGTGGGAGTAAGGATCGGACCTATCAAACATGCCGCTAAAAAGCTCAATAAAACACGGAGTGTAGACCTCCAAGTCTACTTCAAAACCCTCCCAAACAAATCACAATTCCATTGAGCATGCTGCTCAAACGAAAATCAACAAGCCATGAGGCTCAAATACTAACACTGTAGCATGCTTCCTAAATCATCCACGAAAACCGCACAAAAACCCATAAATTAGCATGATATCAACATAAACATGCCAAGCATCACATTCTCATCATTTCTACATATTTAGCATAAATTTTCATGCATTATCTCAGATTTTGCCCTAATTTGGCATACTCTGTAAGCGAAGAAGGAGAGGAGATGGGAACACGTGCTAGGCTCCGGTGAGCTCTCCGCATGCCCAACACACTCCAACGAGGCTTGGTGCAAGCTCTCCTCAGCTCACACAACCTCCACTGGCCACGCCCTTCCTCAACCTCCTCACTCCCTCTTGCCGTCCTCCTGGTTCTCCCCCGCTCGCAGCTCGTGGCTTCCAACACAGCCACCTCACCACCTCCTCTTAAGGCACTCCAGCGCGCCTGCCACCCCCAGAATCTCGCCGACGCTCACCAGCTACACCAGCTCTGGACGGAGGGGACGGGACGAGCGGCTATCTCCCCCGCTAGGGCTCACGGGATCGGGAAAAAGGATGCGATAGATCACGGGTTGCCGTTGGCTCCCCTTTTGACCGAGTCCAAGCCCATGTGGCACACATGGGTCCCAAAGCACAAACAGGCCCACAAGCTAGAAACACACCACAAGGGAGAAACCAAGGGCACAAAACACAAGGAAGAACCACAACCAACTAACTCAAACTGAATTAACCATTAATAAACCATATACAAAAATTACAAGAAATCCATGGTTTATATAAAATGGAAAATTCCAGGCACAGATGTTACAACGGGTGCGGCACCAGATTACAGACGAGTTTTGTATACCTATACCTCCTCCTACTGACATGGGCTCAAAGCCCATTTCTCATGTAGCGGTGATGTTTCTGAGTGTCGAGGTTGCAACTGCTTGGAGCAGATACATCCTCTGAGTGGTACCATACGAGGACTACCTCGAGTGGTTTCATCATGTCGGCAAACCACATCTGTTCAACATTGACCTGTGGGAGAGCCAGTGCAGCATGTGGTTTGGTGTTGAGTGGGCTTAGGTACATAACTCTCCATGTGTTAATATTCTATTCCTGGATTCACTTCATTTTTCTGATCTATCTTTTGTCTTGGAGAGGGATTGGAGGAGTGCTTCGCAACATTCTACAAGGAAATGAAGTGTTGGGAGGTAAAAAACTCTCCTTTAAATTCAACAACTAGCTCTCATATAAATTGAACTGATCACTGTGTTTTTGCTTTCTATGCAGGAGGCTCACTGGCAGGCTTTACTTGGCATATGAATTTATATTAATTAGAATTTATTCAATAATACTGTGTTTGACAAACTGCTTCCTTGTTTGCAGGGCGGTAGGGTTGAGAGGTGCCTCAACCTTGACACCAAGGAGGAGTTCTCAGTAGACTTTGATCCCCAAGACGTCTCGGGAGAAGAAGACACTGCTACCTCTGCTTCTAGGCTGTCACGGGTCAGAGCTGCTTCTGCCAGGTTCTCTCGAAGGATCAGCCACAAGTGCCTCTAGGCTGCCACTACTGCTGCTGCTGCTGCCAGGAGGGACGATGCTATTGACTCCCATGAGGATCATAACTCCTGGAAGGATTAGCATAGTTGTCTCCTTTTGTTTAGGAAATTTTGTTGTAATCTGACTTTATATTTTGTAGAGAAACAACTATAAATATGTGACAAAACTGTATTTAAATGCCAAAAAAATATTCCAACTTGTCCATTATGTGTGTTTGTGTGTTTTGGATGCTTTGTTGCTTGTCATGTAGGTTTTCAAAGCCCTTTGCGCCAACCAGGTGAGTTTACCAGACAAGCTGTACTGAATGTTGTACTATGGGACTTTTAGTCGACTATTTTCACCAGTTACTTTCACCAATAGTTGTCACTAACTAATGTTGCCAGCAGTACCTACTTTCTGTTGTCACTGCCAATTTGCATCTGATTCCTGCGCCATCATTAGTTGACTGATCTTTTGATTCTCAGGTAGTTGGGTTTGCAAGTTTCGTGAGTCACCTACTCTCCAACTACCTCTCAACTACTTGCCTTACACTCTCAACTCTTGCCTCACCTACCAAGGTAACAACAATATTCTCCCTTATCTTAGATTCTCTCATCTCTATTTAAACTTTGGAGTTTCACTATTTCTACATATGCATTAGAGAGAAAATCCTTGAGCTCAATATTCCCATCCTTTCGCAAGAGAAATATGGTGAGTTTTATTACTTTTTCCTTTCTTCTTTTTACATTTGATTGTAGCCCTTCTCTTTCTATCATCTTTTCTTTGGTTTTCCAAGGATTCCCAACTATGGTCACACCTGTCCACTGCTCGAATGTATTGCAGAATTGGGTCGCCAAACTGACCACTGATGAACTGGATAAACACCGAGTCTAGGGAATTTCCACAAAATTTCTAGGCATTGCCGAGGCTGAAGTCAACCGATATTTGTTATGTGCCAACGCCCATTTTTGGAAACCAGCCTTCCAAGTCTTTTGTTTTGGACAAGTGGAGCTAACCCCAATACTAGAGGTGGTATGCCGAATATGTAGCTTATCCAAGTTTCTGGGGCCTACTAAATTCATGCGGCGAGATAGTCATGCCTCCATTCTATGCCAACTGATCGGCCTGTCCACTGGCATTTGTGGACAATGCCTAATCTGTAACGACAAGCAATCCCCCATGCTTTGATTGGAATACTTTGATGAGATTGTCAATAATAGAGCAACTCTCAGCGACGAGCTTTGGCTTCGAGGCTTTGTCGTCTGCTTCCTGGAAGAGTTGATTTTCAGCCATGGGAGAATGACTATGGGCATTGAAGGAGCTAAGATCTCCCTTGCTATTCTGAGTCAATGGATTGGTCTGGCTCCTGTCATTCTAGGAGAGACATATAGGGCATTAGACCGTTCACTGCGTCGATGTCGACACTTTTACGGATGTGGGCCTTGGTATAAGTACGCATATTTTTCAATGTACACTCTCCTTCCTATATAACACAGAACACTTCATGTGATCTGATCTACCCTCAGGTTTAGTTGGCTGCACATCTGAGAGTCGATATTTTGTGCCCACAACGCTCTACTTTTGAGACATATTGTCGCAGTGGGCATTCTCAAACCATCACTTCCGTTAAGGCAGCATATGAGATGCTGGCAAGCTTGTCTGAGGACAGAGTAATCTGGCACATTATCTGTCCACGGCTGAGTCGTTCGCTGTTTTCTTTAATGGGACATGAGGTTGATTATTCTGCTAGAATTCTCTAGAAGAGTAGAGTATCATCCGATCCGTGTGATGCACCTGTGACCATGCATGCCCAAGGATCCGACACTGAGTCGCACCAGAGGGAGGAGGCCATAGCCATGCCAGGATGGCGAAAGCGCAAGATAAGATAAAAAAGAAAAAGAAAAAGAGTCACCACCTAGTCTTTTAAGGGAAAGATGAGGAAGACCACAAACAAATTACAAAAGATGAATGCCTGAGATGCAAACATGAAGGTCAGATGTCCACAAATCAGAGGATAGGTAAGGATTCCTATTTCTAGTCCAATTCGCTTGCTAGAGGCTGAATGAATGTTTACTAAGCCTAGATTGTGCTCTAAACATGCTAATATGAATGCCAAGTCAAGACTAGATGGATGTGCAAGATGGTATGTAAAAACTGCGAAGAAATCCACATGAAATATCGCAATCATGAAAAAACGACACGACAAAGAACAGCTCATGAAATGACAAGGTTTATGGCGAGAATGACTCGAAAAATCATATAGGCGTCAAGAAACTAAAAAATGAAACCAACTCAAGTCATCAGAATCATGGAAAACATCACGGAAATCAAGACGAAAAAATTGCAAAGAAGTCCATGCAAAATAGGTAAACTGTGACGAGAAGAAATTTACATAAAATGACGACATTTTTGGAGAGAATGCTCTGGGAAACCATATCGACATCAAGACCATCAAAAATGCAATAAACCTAAATCATTAGAATCGTGGAAAACATCACGGAAACCTGAATAGAAATATTGCAAAGAAATCCACGTAAAATAGGCAAATGGTAACATGTGAAGAAAATCACATAAAATGACAGTGTTTTTGGAAAGAATGCTCGGGAAAACCATACTGATATTAAAAAGATCAAAAGTGGGGCCAACCTAAGTCATCAGAATCATAGAAAAAATCATGAAAATCAAAAAGGAGAAATAATCCACAAGTGGGCCAATGTAGGCCTTTTGGTCAGTTAGTGTATGTCCTTAGGCAATGAAATCCAAATCAAATCAAAAAATCCAAGAATATAGAATAAAAGGGATCAAATCAAATGTCAGACAAAAGATTTTGAAAACAGGATGAAGAAAATCCACTAAAGAAGCACATGGGATGCAGACTCGCTCAAAAAGGATGGGACAATATGCAAATGTGATGAAAACTATGCAAAATGCACGAATATGTACCTGAATGTGTAAAAGGTGCTGAGGAATGACTTAGGCAAAGGTTATGCATGACTTAATGCAAGAACTAACATGCATGTGCATGAATTAGTGGCATAGGGGCAATTTGGTCATTTAAATGACTAGATGTAATAAATGCATGTATGGGGATGATTCATGGTCTGAAATATGACAAAATGCATGCGAAATGTCAAGAAAGTGTTATTTTCAAGAAAACATGCAAAGGACAAGGACTTAAAAATAATAAAATGATGTAAACACATTAAGGGACAAGTACTAGGATTAAAACGCAAAATTCACAAAAAAGGGTGAAAACTTGGATTAAAATAAGTTCAATGACTTTTATCCTAGTATGAAGATGATGGATCGAAGGAAAATGTGGCATTGAGATGTGTGAGAATTGCACCTTGGTAATTTCCTGAAAACTCAGGGTCTAATGTGCAAAATTCACAAAAAGTGGAAAATCGTGGTTAAAATGTTCTCATAAAGTCTTATCTTAATGTTAGGATGAAGGATTTAAAGAAAATGTGGTACCATGGTGTGTCATGTGTGAAAATTACACTTCTGGTAATTTCTTGAAAATTCATGGTTGATTTTGCAAAATTCACACATAAAGTGCGAATCTGACTAAAATGTGAAATTAGAAATTTATTTATATTGCAAACATGGTTTTTTGATGAAAACTCTTTTCCGGTGGTGATTTACAAGCACATGTGATCAATAAATGTGAAATATACCAAAATGTGATTTAAAATACAATTAAAATCATGATTAATGATTTTAAAAAAAAATTAGGAGCCTGGATGTAAATGTTCATGCTCAGAAAACATTATGGAATGAGTTTAGGGGCTGACATGAAAATTTTTAGGACCAAAATGCAATAGAAATCAAGTTTTTTACATGATCAGTGTAATTATGGATGACTTCAAGGTTATGGATGCAAAAGTTACAAAGAAAATTCATTTTAAAGGATTCTGAGGGCAAAATGCAAAATCTCAAAACTTAATTATAAAGAAAACATGAATGCAGGGGTCTAAATGTGTAGAAACACATATTTACAGGACTAATAAAGAAATTAAAATGAAACAGGGTAAAGAATGCAATATTTACAGTAAAACTAAACAAATACAATCTAAATTGAAACAATAGGGGTTAAAGATAAAAAAATCCAGGATCTAATTGTAACGTTTTAAAAAAATAAAGGGGCTTTTAAATACAACCTAAAAAACTAACAGTCACCGTCGGCGATTTTAGGAGGCTCATCTGAGTCCTCTCGGCGGTTGATCGGAGATTAGAGGAGCGGAGGAGCTGGAGGAGGAGATGGGGGGAAGATCTGACGACACCGATCGAACCCTCGATGGTTGGAACGCGCCGTCGATCCCCCTATTGACGTTCTTCTCCAGCGACGGGGGCTTCCACTACGGCACTTCTGGAGGCGGTGGCTTGGTACGGTAGAGATCGGGGAAGCTCCGGGGCAGCATAGTGAGGCTCTAGGGAGTCGCGAGCGAGGCTGGAACGGCTTGGGGTGCTTCCCCCTTTGCAGACTCTGGTGGGACAAACTGTCGACGTCGAGGAAGGTGTCGCAGCGGTGGTGGCTGTCCAGTAGAGATCAGATGGTCTTCGGAGGGTCGTATGGAAGCTTCTGGTGGTGGTGGTCTGGTGCTGGCGTGATCAGAGCATCCTAGAAGATCCCACGGCGGAGGAGGTCGACGGCAAAGCAACGATGATGCTTTCAGGCGTTGGAGGGACTTCCCCTGAGTGATAGGAACTAAGGGAGGGGTAGGAGGAAGGGGGGAGAGAAGAAGGAAAGGCCCATAGTGCCTTGCCAAGACCTAGGAGGCACGAGGCCTCGCTGGTGGTGGTGAACCCACCATCAAAGGCAGGGGAAGGCGGTGGACAGGGCTTGTCTCCACCGAGACTTGATCCAAGGTGCTATAAAGGGACCTAACGTGGTTAAAGGAAGAAGACACAAACTAAAAGGAGGGCTTACCTGGCTGGATGTTGTTGTTTCTCCTAGTGAGGGTCGACGGCGGTGCTCTGGTTGCACCTCCGGTAGTGGTTCAGGGTTGCGGAGAAAGGCTGGAGAAGGAGGTCTGGATGTGGAGGAAAATCCTAGGTTGGCTGATGGTTTTAGTGCTCACTTTTTGGGGGTTGAAGCACGCTTGCAGAGGAGGCTCCTGAGCTCTATCGACAGTGAAGGCATTTAAATGTCGGTGGAGCCACTCGGAGCCATCGATCGTCCTCCCCAAGGGCAGGACGCCGTTGGATCGAGCGCAAACTGGCAAGGGTTGTTGGGGAATCACTAGAGATCACGAGATGTTGTCGGAGATGGCGCTGGAGATCGCAGGGGTTGCCAGAATTATTTTGCTGGTTTTTAAAGTTTGTTGGTTGATGAATGAATGGGCTGAATTGGGCCTAGGGATTGGGCTTGTGTTTTTAAAGGTTTTTTATTTTTGTTTTAGGGTTTTTTAGGATTTGTTTTGGTAGTTTTAATTTAGTGATTTTAATTTAGATTTTGATTTCTATTATTTTAAGCTTAATTAATCAATTTTGAATTAGGGTTTTTTTTAGATTTTATTACTTGAAGGTTTTGGTGATTTTAATTAAGATTTGGGGTTTAAGTTTTAAGTTTGATTTGGGTTTTTTGGATTTTATTATTTTTTTTTTTTTGTGATTTCAATTAAGATTTAGGGTTTTATTATTTTTTGAGTTTTTATGGTTTTTAATGAATTAGGGTTTTGTGTTTGAGTTTTAGATTTGATTAATTTTACTTGATTTAATTAAGGTTTCAATTTAAATTTTGATTTAATTGAAGATTTGATTTAGATTTTAATTTAATTTTTTTTTGCTTGATTTTTGTGTGGATTTGGGTTTCTTTTTAATTAGATTTAATTTTTAATGGATTTTATTGAGTTTTACTTGATTAGGGCTTTAATTAGGGTTTTTCTTTTAATTAACTAGGATTTTAAATGGTTTACATGTATTTTACTTGGTTTTGATTTTAATTAGGGTTTTTACTTTATTTACTTGGATTTTAAGTGGCTTAAGTGGATTTTATTTAATTTTGGTTTTAATTGGGGTTTTTCTTTGATTAAGTTTGATTTTAAGTAGATTTAAGTGGATTTTATTTGATCTTAGTTTTAATTGGGATTTTTATCTGATTAATTTGGCTTTTAAATGTTTTAGATGAGTTTTGTTTGGTTTTAATTTTGATTAGGCCAGAGTGGACTGGTGTTGGCCTGAAGGGGCTTGTGTGGGCTTGAGTGGGTTTGTGGATTTAGGGTTTTAGGTTGGAAAGTTGGGGTTTTGGTGGTCGCAACCAGAGCTTCTTTCCAGTGGAGCCTGCTGCCAATTGAGTACGAAATCGGGGTGTCTACAACACCAATTCAGATACTGCCAAGATTCTTTCACCTAGAGATTGATGTCGGCTCGCTTTCTATCCTACCCACAGAGTTCAACAGCCCTGACCATTGAGTTGTCCCGTTTGCTTCACTACTGTAACTGGTTTCAGAGAGAGCTGGTTGAGTACCACACCCTTTCATATTGTATCAAAGAGAGTTGATCAAGTGCCAACTCACTCTTGAAGGCTCCAGAATATTCTCTTATCCAGGGGTACCTTATTTACTTGCAAGAGTGCTCGAAGAGACTATTAAGATCCCCTTCCCCTGACTGGCTTATTCTGAGAGCAATCTACTTATTTGTGTTCAGTAGGCAGCTAACATGCCCTTGATTTAGGCATTGGAGGTTTCGACCAATTAGAGCAGCTGACGTGCCCCTAGTCAAAGTACTAGCTCAGTATGTCTATCCATAGGACAGTTGAAATGCCCCTGGTTTGACATTTAATGGCCTTAACTAATAATAGTAGCTTACATGCCCCTGGTTTAGGCAATGTCTTTCAGATCCTCTTAGGCTGAAAGCAGCAAACATGCCCCTAGCTAAAAGGACTAGATTACACTCTATGGCACTTCAGAATAATGCTTATGGAGAGAATGTATGCATGTTGAATGATTTATGGGATCGTATTAATGTCGTCAGTATTGGAATGTTTATCGCCATGTGCTTAAAGGAAAAGTAGTTCTGGCCCTCATGAGATTCTATGCAGGCTTCTAAATTATAGGTGGCTCTCTAGAAAGGCAATATTGTGTCTCGGGCTCCATTCTAAATCCCATGGGATCGTACCCTTGCTTTTTTTATATTATTTACTTTATTCTTTTCTCCCTCATAGATGTACATGCTTACTCTATCCTTGACTTGGAGGTAATAGGTACTTGGTCTATTGGTGGGGAGTTTCTTTTGTTTAAAGGGTTGGCTGGGCCCTTTAGAAATGTGTTTTCCAGGTATTCACTCCACTCCTCTACAAGATAAGTTGTAGATAGTGCTACCTTACGGGCCTCTCTTTTTACGGCTGACTTCTATCTATGACTTCTGTCTTTTAATTCTTTTATACCCTTTCACAAATATATTTTTATTTATCTCACACTCTCATTCTCACCCCCAACATTTTCTCTCCCTCTAAAGGTGTAAGTTCCTTGAGCGATCTGGACACTTCGCCCAATTCACAATGAGTGGTGGCTCCCTCACTCTCTAGGTCACCTGGATAGTATCTACCTGAGGAGGTGCTACGTATTCCCAACACAGGCAAGCTTATTCCTTTTACCATCACCGGACAAAGATCCATGCACATGATGTTGATGATAACTACTTGCCTATAGATGTGTGCTGAATAAGAGGTGACTAGGCATGCGTTAAAATGCAAGACTATATTGATGCAAACAATATTGGTATGGTAATGAATACATGCATGCTTGGAGAAAGAGGACAGTGTCACAGAGTGAGGAGAAGAGGCCTACAGTCACTGATAGTACTTATTTAAGTAGCATGAGTTAATTAACTCTGATTGTTCAATGTGGTCCATGTCCTCCAAGATTACTGCTCCTCCCAAGAAGACCTGTTTGACTATGAACGGTCCTCGCGAGTTTGGCCTAAATTTGCCACGGTCATTAGGGAGATGTATAGCTCACAAGATCAGGTTCCCTAGCAAGAAATTTCTAGGTCAGACCTTCTTTTGATAGGCTTTGGCAATCCATTTCGGATAACACTGTGCATGATGCATGGCCTGTAATTTGTGCTCATCTATCAAGTTCAACTGAATAAAGCAATCCTCAATCCATTCTGCTTCATCCAACTCTGCTTCCCTTAGGACTCTGAGCGAGGATATTTCCACCTTTATAGGTAGGACTGCTTCCATACCATAGACCAAAGAATATGGAGTGGCTTCCATTGAGGTCCGGATTGATGTTTTGTAAGCCCACAAAGCATACGAGAGCTTGTCATGCCAGTCTTTACGAATTTTCACCACCTTCTTAAGGATCTTAGTTAGATTCTTATTGGCAGACTCCTTGGCCCCATTCATCTGAGGGTGATATGGGGAGAATCTGTGATGCCTGATATGGAACTCTTGTAGAAAATCCTCGACCCTCTTGGCTATAAAATCTGTACCATTATCAGAAATGATTGAATGTGGGACACCATATCGGGTGATGATATTGCTCTGTTACTGTGGTCGTCACTGTCTTGTAATAGGTAGCTTTCACCCACTTAGTAAAGTAGTCAATAGTTACCAAGATCTATTGATGCTCATTAGAGGCTGTTGGGTGCATGGCTCTTATAATATGAATTCCCCATGTAGAGAATGGCCAAAGTGATGACATATTGTGAAGCTATTATGGTGGTGCATGAATAAAGTTTCCATAGATTTGACAATTGTAACAATTGTGACATCTTCACGCAAACTGACAATAGTCTGTCTCCATGGTTGATCAGAAGTATCCTTGTAACATTATCTTCTTGGCCAATAGTACTCCATTCATGTGTGGCCCACATGTCCCAGCATGCACTTGTAGCATTATCATATCGGCCTCCTTTTTATCAAAACAATGTAGAACCATCTGATCATAAGACCTTCTGTACAGATGACCTGCTCCGAGCACATATTTTGATGCTAGCCGGACCATAGTCTTTCTGTCTATTGCTGATGCATCTAGATGATGACTCCCAGTCTCTAGGAAGACTTTAATGTCAAGATACCATGGGAGCTCTTTCAAGGGACTCGCTTCCTCTATGCTCATGTAGTATGTTGGCTGATCAATGTAAGCTACTGACACCTCTACTGTATGATCCTCTGGAATGGACAACCAAGATACAAGGGTGGCTAACGTGTTAGTGTAGGCATTCTTGGCTCTATTCATGAGAGAGAAGCATATTTCCATAATTTCAGACATTAGCTTTAAAAGATGGGTGTGATATGGCACCAGTTTCAGATCCTTTATCTTCCAGTTGCCATTAACTTGTGAGATGACTAGCATGGCATCGCCGTGCACATGTAACTTCCTCACACCATGTTCTAATGCAGCCTAGAGTCCAAGAGTACATGCTTCATATTCTACCACATTATTGGTGCATAGAAAAGATAGCTTTCGGGCAAGTGGGATCATCTAGTCTTGTGGAGTTTCTAGTATCGCTCTGATGCCCATGCCTCGCTTGTTATCTACGCCATCAAAGTAAAGATGGCACTACTCTTTGTCACGAGATGCTCCTAGCTCATTCTCTTCCATGGCGAACAATATATCCTCATTAGGGAACTGAGTCTGCAAAAGCTGATATCCTCATTAGTAGAACAGGATATACCATCATATAATGTCTCAAGCGTTGTGTGGCCCAAGCAAGGGCTAAACAAACTTTGTCAATTACGATGTATTTAACTTCGTAGTTGTTGAATTTCTTGCTTAGATAATAAATGGCCCTCTCTTTATGGCCTGTCTCATCACGTTGATGTAGGATTGCACCCATTGAATGTTGTGTTATTGATAGGTAGAGCAACAACAGACGCCCTAGTGTAGGGGGAACTAAGACCGATGGCCTTACCAAGAGTTGCTTAATTTTGTCGAAAGCAACTTGGCATTCATCACTCTAATGGATCTGTGCGTTCTTCCTCAAGATTATGAAAGTTGGCTCATAGATCGGTGTAAGCTGGGCAATAAATTGACTGATATACTGCAACCGCCATAGCAACCCTTAGACCTTCTTCTCTGTTGTAGGAGGAGGCATCTCAATGATAGCCTTAGCCTTATTTGGATCGACCACAATTCCCCTCTAGCTGATGATATATCCTAGAAGCTTGCCTGATGACATCCTGAATACACATTTATTGGGGTTAAGCCGAAGCTTGTATTTTCGCAGGCGGTTGAATAGCTTTCTTAAGCAGGCGATGTGTTCCTCGGGCTCTTTTGACTTAGATATCATGTCATCTACATAGACCTCGATATCTTTATGCATGAGGTCATGGAACAATGCTATCATCGCCCTCTGATATGTAGCTCTGACATTCTTCATCTCGAATGACATAACCCTATAACAGAATACTGCCCACGGGGTGATGATGGACGTCTTGTCCATATCCTCCTATGCCATTCTGATTTGATTGTATCCTGAGAATCCATCCATGAATGACAACATTTTATGACCTGCAGTATTATCCACAAGCACATAGATGTGTAGGAGTGGGAAATCATCCTTTGGGCTTGCCTTGTTTAGGTCCTAGTAGTCAATGCACATTCGAACTCGACCATCCTTCTTCGATATTGGTACCACATTGGCCAACCATTCTGGGTAGAGGACAACCTTCAGGAAGTTGACCATATGCTGCTTCATTATTTCTTCTTTAAGCTTCAACAACCACTGTGGCTGCCATCTATGCAACTTTTGTTTGACCAGCCTGGCGTTGGGCTTAAGCGGCAATGTGTGCACCACTATCTCAACGTCAAGCCTGACCATGTCATCATAGCTCCAGGCGAAAACATCTGCATATTCTCAGAGAAGCTCAACAAATTCTGCTCAGGCCTATGCTGTGAGCCTGGCACTTATTCACACTTCTTTGACATTTTCCACAGTGCCAATGTTTATAAGCTTGGTTTGTTCTTCTACATGCAAGTTCGAGCCCTCTGGATTATCATCATAAGGCTGAAAATCTAGTACGTCATGATTGTCTTCATCTGCTTGTACATCATCCTCTTCTTCATTTGCAATGAATTCTGGAAGGACCTATTATTGAAAAGATGGGTCAATGTCTTCAAAAGTGCATATCTGCTCATAACTCTGCCTTTGATGATGCTTCAGAATAGTCACTGTCACTCTGGTCTTTTTGTGAGTGCCTTTGACAATCTCTGGCTCCGACGCTTCTAACCTTGTAGATATACTTGGTTGTCCCATTGCTTCCACAACTATATTATGTAGATGATTATTTTGATTTTTCAGGTTTTCTTTGGTGGTATGTACAAGGTGTGTGACAGGTGGGCAACTATCCTCTGACTGAATGACATGAGTGTTGTCACCCATGTTCTTTCTTGAGCCTAACCTAGGATCTTTTTTTTTTTACCCCACTACTAAAGTGGGGCTGAAGTTGGTAGTACCAACTAGACCTGCTTCCCAGTTGATAGGAGATAAACTCCTTTGATCTAGCATTCACTGATCTTGCTTCTTCTAGGACCATGATGGTGAACTGGTCCTGTGAATCCAACCGCTCTATGCTAAACTCTACAACCACAACCTTTCCTTTTCTACGCTTGAGTTCACTCTCTATATCTTCTGCCATTGTTGGCAACTACTCTTGGAACAGAACTTCCAAATCACTAAGAATGTGTCAACTTGTGCCACTACAACATCTCCTTCCTCTTCATTGGAAGCAAAGTCTATGTAATAGGTACTGGTAATTTCTCGTACTTCAAGTGGTGACTCTAGCTGATCTAGCTGTGACTTTGTTAGAACTAACTGCAATGATAGAAAAACTGCTAACGAAGCTGCTCTTACTGAGACTGTAACCATAGCATGATCTGTGGGAGGACCTACAACCAATTTTGGAGGCGGCAATGCAAGCTTGACTGTCCTTGGCGGAAATGATGGTGTTTGACTCGCCTCGTCATTTTCAACCTCCTCCTCTGAATAGTAGTCTTCAATACAGACCAACTCTGGTCCACTAGTTGATTCAGTCTGTACTGATTCTACAATAGCAGGACTTTGATTGGGATCCATGAAAACCTACACTAACAAAGTTCGATAAATTCCATGGAATAAAGAGTTTTCGGGACTTACGGTTCCTCGAAATCAATTTTGTGGCTTCCATTCGTACCCTAGTCGTTCAAATTCTCATCTTTTCTCCACTACAATTGGTTCGATCATTCCTTGGCCATTCCGCCCGAGAGGTGTTCCTTTTTCGTACCCCCATCTCTAGCAAAGATTCTCGACCATTGTTAAAGGATTGTCAAAAGTGACCAAATGGCTGTCATGCTCGAGAATCAGAATGAAATTAATGGGTTCAAAACGGTCCACTTGATAAAGCACATCAAAAGACTTGGGGTCAAAATGGACAGTTTGAGGGGACAAAGAAGAAACTACCTTGACTTTCTCTGTTTCAAAATTTTCCACCATCACAACAACATTGTCGTTGTCCCAACGGAATTTAATCATTCGGTGAAGAGTCGAAGGGATAACCTGATGTTTGTGGAGCCAAAGGCGTCCAAGTAGGAGATTGAAAGACGATTCGAGGTCAACAACATAAAACTCTACCTCGAAATAGGCGGGACCAACAATCAGAGGAATAGCCAAAATCCCTAAAGCATCATGATGCATATTGTCAAATGCCGTCATTCCCTTTACAGCTGGGGTAATGTCCTCATATTTGAATCCGATCTAGCTTGTAGTTCGCAAGGGGCAAACATTTAGGCCCGCACCATTATCCACCAAAGTAAGAGGAATGTGGAAGTTCTGGTACTACACCGTGATAAACAGACGGTTGTGATTGGTCCCTGTCGGGGGTAACTCGGTTGAGTCTTTTATTTCCTATTGTTTGCTAGTTTTGCTTATGTTGAGTGTACTTAAATTTAATTGCATAATTAGTGTAATTGTTAGATAATAATAATAAAATGAGAAAATTGTAGTTAGGTTGAGAGGTAGCGACTTGGTGGTCATTACACGCCAGATCCTCCAGAAGAAAACAAGTTCACCAAGGACATCCATGAATACATCAACTGGGGAGAGATAAGCAGAGATACTAGTGACAGTGCATGAAGGAGGAGGAGACCCTCACAAGCCCAGGACCAACCCACCTGGGGCACCCTAGAGGGACTTGATCAAGAAGAATCCAATCGGGATCCTAACAAAACAACAACTAGGCACAAACCAAAGGAAAAGCACCAAGATGCACTTACATCAGCACCAACATGTTCAACGCTAGGGGCAGGCTCCTACAGCCGTCCCATAGGTATATCCCTTCATTTAGGGAGGGAAATAAAAGACTCAACCGAGCCCGACTAGGGGTAAGGTCACTATTCATCTCAAAAACATGTAAATACAACATTTAATTTGCTTTTTGTTTCAACATTTCCTTTTATTTATCTTTGTTATTTTTGTATGCTAGGATAGCAGTAATAGAAAACAATAATAAAGATGAATGATGAGTGTAAGTCACATGCCCGAGCACTTAATCTATCAAGTAGAGCTGCCAAAACATTATCCAGGGTTGTTTCTAAGCATAGACTGTAACACCCAGGGAAGATCAACATAATGGATAGGACAACTTGCTGATCTCCTCAAATCCATGGAAGTTACTCATACTCTAAAAGTACCCCCTTCAATCAACATGCCAAAAGCCCAAAGAGGACCCAAAACCTAGTACCAGCTAAGGAAGAAAATTATCTCCTACATAGAAAGGAAGCTGAGCAAATAGGATAATCTTAACCTTGTCCTATCTACACATACTCCTTGCACGAGGAGGTAAGAGCAAAGCAGGCTCAGAGCCTAGGCATATCATACAAGCCACTCACCTAGTACAATGTGGCCTTCTGGCATAAGTCTGAGAAGGCAGTGATGAAGGAGAGCACCTAAACCAAACGACTTAGAAGGTGCCCAAAAGAGGAGAGGGCACGGAAAAGCAAGTATGCCATCATAGCATAAGTCCAAGAAGGTAGTGATGGGCAAGTACTCAAAATGGGGTGAGGCAACTGACGAATAAGTAGATGTGTCGTCATAGCATAAGTTCGAGAAGGTAGTGTTGGGCATCTATAGAAAAATATCCTGAGAGGGAAACCCCAAAAAAAAAGGAAAAGAAAAAGGGAAAAATAAAAGCCAAAACCATGGGTTAGCTATAATTGCATTATGGCCAACCATTGGCGAGTGGCACAAAAGCTATAACCAAAACTGAGAGCCTGTTGAACCTTTAGTCTCCCCCTACTCTTCCCCTCATAAGCAAGGGACAGAAAACCATAGAAGTTCAAGGACCAAGTAAATAAGGGAGATAATGATCAACTAATGCTAATACAAAGTCCTAAGTCTTCAAAAGGCCAAGGCATAATGAATGGGACAACTCTCTCACCTTGGATACTACAAGGTAGCAATGCTAAATGCATAAGAAGGAGGGTTGTGACTACACTCATCATTGATCATCAATCCAAATATAAATAGAAAAAAAAAATCAGAAAATTCAAAAATCCAAAAAAAACTGAAAATCCAAAAAATCAGAAAACCAAGAAAAATACCAAAAATAATAATAATAAGTAGTACCATATACCTTACCTACAAGTGAAAACATAGTAAGGAAACTGGAATTGGTTTGGTGGTAATGCAACCATCAATCCACCTGAATTTGGAGTTAAACGTCCTATTCAAGTGTGCCTCTAAGGCTTGGGTGCATTTTACCCCACAATGACATTATCCGACAATGATCTTAGAGCATCCATGGATGACTCACCATCAGTGTCCACTGGGCTCTGATTTTCCATCCCCAACAGAAGCCAAAACTAATTCCCTCCACCTAGTTCTAAACATAGGGAAGTAAAAGATAGCACTACAATATCTTTCCTAGGCAACTTAGCCAACCCTTTTAGGGAAGAGAAAGGCACACCCCTTGTGATTACTAACGCGTTTATTAAGTGTGCAGGTACAATCACCCCACCACGTGTTAGTACATCAAGCCCCACTATGGCACTACTTCAAGTCCCACCGTGGTAGTATACAAAGTCCCACCGAGAACGGACTCCAACCTTTGGAGTCCCAACCATGTATGAAGACAACTACTTTGACTAAAAGGCAAACCCCTACTTGGCAAAGGAAGGGTTCACTCCTTCACTCGGTTTTTTTCCATAGAACTCCGTTACTTAGCAAGTTGAGTTGTGAGATGACAATCCTTTCTTAAGAATGTTGGACATGCTCGAAGATGGAAAATACTTGACCACAACAAATTGCATCATGCATCTTGCATATATCTATATGATTAGGGACCACCTGTACCCGGCCGGCCTAACCTGCCATATGGACCATTCATTGTATGTTGAATGTTGACCTTGCATTTGCAATATTGTTTGCTTGAATCAGGCATCTATGCATTTAGGACTCATGCATTGGATGTGAAGTGTTGACGAAGCAATGTTCTTCAAGTGTGTTAGAAACCCTTAGAACATGTGATCCTCCTAAAGCCCAATCAAGTCCAACCTATCCAATTTCAATATTCCAATCCGAGCAAGCTCTCAAACAAGAAGCCATAAACATTTATCAGCTTTTAATTAGCTTTTTCTTTTCGACCGGCGATCGAGTAATTTCCCCATGGTCATCTTAGTTTTTGCTCAGTTGAAGTGTCACTCTATACGGTTGACATGTTCCCAACACTGGCTGTGATACATAGCCCCAACTTGACCCCTCTATGCATGAGCCTTCAATATCATGACATCTTTAGTTCCCTTCTTCTTCTTTTTCGACCGACGATTGGGTAATTTCCCTATAGTCATCTTAGCTTCTATCCTGTTGAAGTGTCACTCTACATGGTTGATAGGTATCGACACCAGCTACAACACATAGTCTCGGCTTGACCCCTCTATGCTTGAGCCTTCAATATGATAGCATTTGAGCCTTCAATATGATAGCATTCTTAGTTTAATCGAACCACTCAACTGTGCGACCATGTTTCAAAATTGAGTCTGTTCACTTTCTCATCTTCTGACTGTGCGACCATGTCTTAAAACCAATAGGTGTAGATTTTTTTTTTTGGAATCTATGGCAGATCGTTTGAAAGTGAGCTCCCTATTACAAGAAATGCTCAATGGGGATATCCTTCTTACCTTGGAGCTAATCTTGTTCCAAGATCAACTCCAAGGAGGGGCATCTATAAATATCGCATTTCTTAGAGTTCACCTAAGATAGAAACCCTTGAGGCACCCTAGATCATATGGCTAAGGAGCTCTAACCTTCTTCCATATTTTTCTATGGAATTTCTAAAGTTTTCTGGGTTTTTAATGCATCTCTGTGGATTATGATAAAAGACAGGAGGGTAAATTGTAAAAGACTAGGATGTTACCTGTCTTACAAGAGACAATACTAGTCGCCATTTCAAGTGGTGACTAGATTTCTAGGCGACAAAATAGAAGGTGACCATAATCTTGGGCATTCTCTCTCATATAATTTGTCATCCTAGGCCTTAATATGACTGTAGACACCTCGATTTTGGGGTAACCTAGAGTTGAATATCCTATGTTGCTTTGGATGCGATCAACCCTTGAACCGAGCCCCAAACGCACTAGTCAGAGCCCCAAATCAGACATTTGTGAGCAGGGCTGGCGCACCAAAGTGGCGCACCAAGGTGGCGCACTAAGGTGGCGCACTAAGTTGGCGCACCAACCTGGCGCCCAGCTCTGGCTGCTGATCTTCCACCTTCTGGGCTGTTACTTTTGCAAACGAATGTGCCAACGAATATTCG
>JAMKQA010004918.1:0-26708 GCA_024699735.1 Posidonia australis | reverse complement strand
TCATGATGACCTTTTCCATTGGTTTGTTGCATAATTTTATTGTTTTAAAACGGGTTTCCTCGTCTCCCATTTTTCAAGTAGACTAGGTGGTGACTCCTGCATTTTATCATCGCTTTTTGCCGTGACTTTGCTGGCCCTAGCGCATTTGGCCTTTCCCACCACGCACGAGGCTGTCGTCGGCTTGATTACAGGAACTGGCGACGCTGCGGAGCAAGATAAGCAATAGTGTAAGCAGCTTTACAAACAGTATAACATGATCCATCACCAAGATAAACAGTTCTTGTAACCATGCTAGTTCCTGTAACCATGCCACTGGATCATGGTGATTAGTTCTTGTACCTAAATATAGGAATGGGTCATGTCCTATTTGTTCAGCTAGGCTACCCAGGGTCTGAATCGTGGAGTGGTGCAAAAAAAATTCACCGACAAGAGCCAAAAAGGCCACTAATTCACATGACCCAAGTAGTAAGTGTAGACACCTCAATTTTGCAGGTCCGCAGGCTGGAATTGTGGTAGCAAGACTTTTAATCACAAGTGAGCTCAAACCTTTGTTTTAAGCCCAAGCAATCCACCAAAAGCCCACTAAGGCCCATGAAAGTCCACCAAAGCCCACTTAAGCCCATGAAGGCCCATTAAGCTCACCCAAGGCCTATTAAGTTCACCCAAGGCCCATTAAGCCCTCTTAATCCACTAAGGCTCATCAAGCTCATTTGGGCCCATGAAGACCCACAACAATTCAGCCCATTTTCTTCTCCTTCTTCCAACCCAACACCCATTCTTTCTCCCCTCTCTTCTCACGAATCCAGCCACATCTACAGCCCATCCTTTCCTCCCATCTTCTCCAACCCATCTCACCATATCACCAAGTAGCAGCCTAGGCAAAGCTCAAGCTTCCTACGAACCAGAGCCACCGGATGCTTCATCACGAGTAGGAGCAGCCATTGAACGTTGTCGGCGCATGGGTGGATAGCTTGGAGGGTGTAGGGAGGACAGCAGTTGGGTTTTGTTAGTTTGTTAGGAATTGTTAGTTCGTTGGGGAGTTAGTTAGTTGGTTAAGAAGCTGTTGCTTCTATTAGAAATGATAGTGGGTTGTTACAATTGTCGGCCCTCCACCTATAAAAGGAGAGTGAAACAGAGAGAAACAGAGGGGATTCAGAGCGAGAGAGGAAGAAAGGAGAAGATAGGGAGAATTCCAGAGAGAGAGGAGCTCGCGGAGGTGAGAAGTGTGGTTTCAGGCCACTTTCGGCGAGCAGCGGAGGTGACACGCACTGCCAGGCTAAGTACGCCCTCCTCTAGTCTCGTTTAGCTTCGAATTTGGGTTCCTAGAGCTTCCTCAATCGATTCCAATCCAGCCAGAGGCCTCCTTTGGTCGGAATCGATCCTCGGACCTCGTCGTCGCCGTTTTCCGACGACCTAGGTGGGGGGATGGATCTGCTATTCAGATCATGCCCCAACATTAGGTCTTCCTCCCCCTGTGCTCCTCAAGCTTCTCCAATGCTCTGGATGCCCCGTTGATCCTCCTACAAGCCATTAGGAGCAACATGCCGGAGTCGTGCCCGTCGTCGCTGAAGAAGACAACTGAAGCCAGCCTTTGAGAGCGCACCTCTAGCATCATTGGGACCCTCTGAGCCTCCAGGAACATTCCACGGCACGTCCCAAACACTCCGGAACCTTCAGACCTAAGCCACGAGCTCTGGATCCCGCCAGCAGCCATGCTCACCGAAGGAGACGACGGCGATGACAGGCGGACCTCCACGTTGCCCGATCAACCTCCATTTTGCCTCCCAACAGAAGGGACATGCTCCTCAGTGCTTTTCCGAACCTTTTAGACCTATGGATCACGCGCCGCAGCCCTCCAGTAGCTTCTTTCTTCCATGGCGTCGATGCCAGAGTGCTCCGACGGCGAGGGAGGTGGGAGGCCCACTCCCACCGCTCGATCCTAGATCCAGATCGTTGGATCTCTTTCTCTTCTTGCTTCCCGTGAGGTCTGATCTCAGATCAGGCCATGGGAAAGCCTCCAATAGCCCCTCCGACGGTCGTCAACTGTGGAGCTCCGTCATCGGCAGCCGTCAATCTTCTTTTCTTTTAGAAAAACGAAAAGATAACTTTCTTTAAATAAAACTTCTATTATTTTTGATTTGTTACATTTAGATCCTTTTTTTTACTACAAACATGTCCTTCTCTTGCATTTAGGTCCTTAATCATTTTTTAAAAATCCTTTAAATAAAGTTTTAACTGAAAATATTGCAATATGCCCCCTCATGTTGCATAATAATGTTTCCCAGGCTATAAAGTTTAATAAAAACCCCCAGAGTCTCTTTTCATGCATTTTAATCTAATATTTTTGCATAAAGAACCCTGAACTTTGCTGAAACCCCTTTAACTGCATATTTTTCTGGTTAAATTGCATCTTAGCCCCTGAACTTTACAGATATCACACTGAATGCTTGTTTTCTAGGGTAAAAATACTGAACTGCTCCTGAAACTTTCTAATTTCAACATGGACTCTTTTTCTTGCATATTTTACCCAGAATTTCCACAAAATTGCATTAAATGCATGCTTTGGTGGTAAAATTGCATTTTGACCCCTAGGAATCTTCAATTTGACCAAAAATGCACAGTATTGCACATTTGACCCCAGATTTCTTCGAAATTACATGAAATGTGTCCTATGTATTTTTCATGATTTGGCTTCAAAATTCAGTTTTCATGTAGAACTTGGGTTTTTTGCACAAAAGCCCCTGGAATTTTCATTATTACACTCACACTAGCATTTTGCATGTTTTGCCGCATCTTTTCATACAAGTTTTCTCGCATTTACTTCCTTACATTGTGCACGCATTCCTAGCTCACTTCAAGCTTGATTTTCTCATTGTTTTCTGGATTTTTTCCGATTCCCCCGTCTTTTGACTTGATTTGGATTTCCATCGCCCGAGGGCGTACAGTAAAAGGCTTAGCAAAGCCAACATTGTCCCGAAACGAGGATTAATTTCCCCAATTTTATTTTCTTGGATTTATCCAAATTTTCGCTGATTTACGAGACGCTTTCCGAGAATTTCTCGACTATTACGATTTTCCTCATCACCCATGGGGGTACAGTAAAGCGGCATTCTCAATGCCTACATTTGACCCTCAGATTAACTTTTTCCCCTTATTTCATTTCTTTTCTTTGATTTGGCATGTTATCTTCAGTCATCATTAGCATGAACATTTAGAATAAGCAAGCACACATTTAATAGACCATTGACAAGTAAGAAACCTAGAAAGACCGAGTTTCTCGGGCGCATGGGGGTGCCTAACCCCTTCCCCATGCATAACCAGAATCCTTACCCTTTCACTGGCCCGCATTCATTTGTCCATTAGGCACGGATCACTCATGTTTTCTGCATCTTGTTTGCTTCTTGGTTTTCTTGTGTGTTTGGCTTTCCTCGTCTTTCCATTAAAAGACTAGGTGGCGACTCCTTTTCTTATCCTTTCTCATCTCTCCTTGGTGTTTCCGAGTCTAACCTTCTTCTCCGGATTCACCATCTTCACTGTGACCGTATCGGGACTCCTCGAGTGCTTCCGCGCACCTGATAGAGGAGAGCCATGCAGGGTTCCACTGGCATGGTCACAGGAACTGGCGACTCCGCTGGGGATAACCAGATTCTAGCTTTCGTTCTGGTTTCCTTACTTGTCTTTGGTCTGTTTACATTGTACTTGTTTCTTTATTCTGTTTGCTTGTACATATTTGACTTAACATGCTTTTCATGCGTCTTTTTACACTGTTGTTATGCCACCGCGCATGCACATGACTTAATTCATGCTTTGTTTGTCGATACTTGCTCTTATTCACCTACTTGTGAGCACTACACCAGCACATGCCATGTTCATGCCTTTTGATTGTTGTTTAACTTTTTGGATGCCATGACTGTGTGTTTTTCCTTTCATTTGAATTTTCCATGATTAGGAGAGTAGAGACATGTTTGCCTCCCTATCAGGCTAAAATAAAACACACAAACTGAGATGAACAAATAATAAGGCATAACTAGATACAAATGCACACAAATCCCTATGGTTTAATAAAACGCAAGTAAAAGACACAAAAGCATATTGCATGAATGATCATTTTAGAAAGCATGCATCTTCTCCTCTGAGTCCACCCACAGTCCGCGAAGGACAATTCTAGTAGCCCATTCTATAGCTTTGGCGTAGGGCATATTGCTAGTTTGTCCTCCCTTGTCTGGGATCGTGTCGGTGCTAGTAGAGGGTACAACTCCATGCTACTGCAGGAGACGAGGCCACCAACGCACCACCCATTCACTGCCTGGGCTCCGGCCAGGATTTAGAACGGAACCTACTTTTCTGACCAGAGTCGTAACCCAAACCCATGAGTGCGTCCTATGTGGTCAACCCCATATGGGACATGCATGATGAGAGAGTGCACTTTAGGACATTCATCTGCATTGTGTGTCATTGCATGCCACTTAAATAACTCGCATTTGTCTTTGCGTCGTTGTCCAGGTTTCAATACCTGCTTCTCTTGCCGGTTTTCTCAGGTACTTTGTTGTGAGGTCCTCAACTAGGAGCTCGAGTGTCTCTATCGTGGGCGGCCTCCCGTGGTTGTGTTCTCTTGCCTTTTTCGAGCTATTGGTCACTTTTGACTGTAGTTTGTCTTAGAGCTCGTGCGTTTGTCCTTTACCGCTGCTCCTTTTATTTCACTTGCGGTTAGCCATGGCCCTGCAGACCCACAAGCCTCCAGTTATTGTTCTGAAGGGGACCCACACTCAGATCCTCCTTCTCTCACTTTGACTACTTCTTCTCCCCTCTATGCGTCCTGATTCGAGAATCATTGAGGATCCTTATCTCCTCTTACGGAACACCAGCGAACACAAGTCGGTCTAGGGCCCGTCTATGGTGACTACCACACAGGTCCCAGAAGTTCTGCTAGCTGCACCCTATCCCTCGGGCCCTCTTGTTTCAAGAGTTCAATCGACTGCGGTATCATCTGTTTTAGGGGCATTCCTGTTTTGCTCTTGCCCTCTGACCTATCTTTTGATGGGTCTTCAGCCAAACAGGCTCAGTACTTGAGAGCTTTGGCCCGAGGGTTTGAGCGCATGAACTTTTCTCTTGATCCTGTTGAGAGTCCTCCTCTTTCAAGCTCTTAGGTTCCAGTGCAGACCGCTATAGCATTGCAGGCTCACCCCACTACTATATCACCCATACCATCGCCTCAGCATCACATTGCTTCGGCAATGGAGGCGTTATCTCTGCCTCCTGTACCACAATTGCACTGGTCACAACATGCATCACAGTCATTTAGAGATCAACCCATTAGTTATGCGAGAGTACAGCATTTCTCGAGTTCGTCACTCGGAGCTGTACTGGTGCCGCAGTTGTTGCTCTGGCGCTCAACACCACACACAACACAGCATATTCAGAACCCACCTCAACATCAGGATCAGGACTCAACACGTAGGTCGTCACCGCACACTAGACGCACACCTCCCACTCTCAAGCCAGTGCAACTCATCGCATCGGCTCAACAAGGACAACAACCTAAGGAGAAACGAGGCCGTCGCGTTGAAAGTGACTACACTCTACTAGGCGAGTCGTTGAGCGCTGTTTTTCCTCGTGTTGTGTCACTTTTGAGACTCCCGGATCTACATCCCTCACCAACTCCACTCCCTCAGTGGTACGATGCGAATGTATACTGCGATTATCATTGAGCCCTAGGGCATTCGACGGATAAATGCTACACTCTGCGGGATGTCATACAGACTTTGATCGATAGTGGGACTATTGTTGTTGTCACACGAGGCACAGCACCCGCATCCATATCCATATCCTCACCAGCATCTAGTTTGGTACACATTACACATCCACACACCACCGCTGAACCAACATGCTGTGTTGTGTCAGTCCAGCAAGGGCAGCAACAACGGCAGAGGCGGCCTCACCATAAGGAAAGAAACTTCACCCCACTCAGGGATTCGTTGAGCGACAGCTTTCCCAAAGTTGCGCCCTTCCTACGGCTACCGGAGATCCGCCCACCATCGGACCCACTTCCTAGGTGGTATAAGGCTAACTTGTTTTGCCAATACCATCAGATACGTGTGCATTCGACAAACAAGTGTTACACTCTCCGGAATGTTGTCCAGGATTTGATTGACAATGGAGGCATTGTCGTCAACACACAGGAGGCAGCCCACACACACGCCTGCACACATGCTTGCACACACATGCACACCCTAGAATAGCCGACCTTACCGTGTCTGAGCCTGCAAGCTATGAGGATACTCGAACCTCAGGGGTTTTCCCCTCTCTCCCAGTTTTTCCCGGGGAATCCATCGGGCCTATTTTTTCCCTAGCTTGTACTCTCCCTACTTCTGTCTGGCAGCACATGTGTATACTGCTCTTGTTCTTCTTCCCCTTTGCCTAGTTTGTCCTCTTTTCTTTTCTCAATTCTGTCCGACGACATTCAAGTGTGCCACTCATGTTCTTGTCCCTTTGTGGGGGGTCTGACCTAACGTTTGCCATACATCGATCTAACCTAGCACATGCAAATACCCTGGATCAAGTAGCAAATAGCCATCACAGATGTCAGCTCCAACAAAGATACAGTCCTAATGTCACCAACAGATTCAACATTCACATGGATAGTCTCAGTTCCAATAATGGTTTGATAGCCTCAATTACGCCTACCTTGATTCTGGTGGCACTGCAAGGAGTTATTATGGACCCGAATGGCATCGACAAACAGTAACAACGAGGACTGGAGTTGTATCATTTCTCTTTGTTCTCCTTTGATTTCTTTTACATCACCGTATATCAAAACACAAAACAAAAAACATAGAAAAAGCATAAAAGTTGAAAGAAAAAAGAGAAAAAACATAAAACAGAAGAAAACATCAAGAACAATTAAAGGAGGTAGTTTGCTTGTCAATAACATTCTGCTCGATGATGAAAAATTGGAAAAACTTGCCAACATCAGAATGGATTATTCCCTCCTCAGTTGTCACTACTTAGACAACTAAGTTAGCAAGGGAGCCACTAGACATCAAAGCCAGACGAAATGTCCAAGCTCTGCAAGGATCCTGCACCTCCTAGAGGGAGATAAAACGTTAGGGGTGACTGAGAGTGTGAGCCGAAAAAGAAAACATACATTCGCAAGGGCATAAAAGAATAGAGAAGACAAAAGGCGAAGACAAAAGTCAACCCAAGAGTGAGAGGCGTGCGTTGTAGCTCTACCCTTACCATACCTTGGAGAGGAGTCAGAGTATGCGCCCAGTAAAATCACACCTTTGAGGGACTGACCCACCCTCTTGCAATAAAAGCCTCCTGAATAGATCGGGCGCTTATTACCTCCAAGACAAGGTTAGAATGAAACCGCACGTCTATGAGGGAGTAAAAGAAAAGACAATGATGTTGGAAAGAAAAAACAGGTGCAGGACCTTAAAGAGTTTGGCATGGAGTCAGGTCCATCACAATACCTTACAGTGAGTTCGAGTGCCACCACTACCCAGTGAGAGCCACCAAACAACTTGCGAGCCTCTGTAGTGGCAAATGAGTCGAAGGTGTCATCCTCCTCTAACAGGCATACAGCTTCTCAGCCTAACTGAGGGCAAACAAATAGCTAAACTAAACAAGCAAACAATCCATATAATGAACTAAGTGAACAAGCAGGACAGTAAATGCAGATAACAATACAACTAAAATCCTAAGGCATGCATTTCTTGATCAAACAGAAAGGTCATTCTTAAATAACTAAATTGTTCACAATAGTAGAGTCCACAATAATAATAATCATCATAGCCTTGCTTGGATCAATCTTTTTGTTTGCATATAGGCTAGTTCAGAAGGACTTTTGCCAAGTGCTTTTAGCCAAGGACATTTCAGCTCCTTAGTAGTCAAAGTGCATATACAGTGAGGACACCAGTTAGTGTATGTGCTACACGGACCTACAGAGTCAGCAGTGTGGCAGCAATTCCTCCACAATAGTTCAGGTGTGGTAATCATTGTTTGTGGGATGCCTGAGGACAACACAACCAAATACACGTTTGCAGCCAGAGCATAATGACATAATAAGTAGCAGAACAGAGAATAGCCAGCCTGAGATAGACCATGATGTATCACATTACTTCCTACCATCGAAGTATAGCTCAGGACATTGGATGAATATGCATGCCTCCAGTCAGTGAACAAATGTGTCTCTGACCTCAATAGAAATCAACTGCAGCCACTTCAGTGATTCAAAGTGCGCGTACAGTCTAGTCAAATCCTTAAGTATTTACATCCTCAAGTGGTGCCCAACACTTCCCAGGGTAGCCTGGCTCAATGCCAGAGGCATCCTTTTTTGCCATGGTATCTCCTGATCTGACTTTTGAGTATTATACACCTTTATGCTAGGGGCATGTCAGTTGCTTTCTAGCTAAGTTCACTCAATCCATTACTTCATTCGTCAAAGGCAAGTCAGTTGTTCTCTAGTCGGAACCTACACATCAAATGATTAATGAAGATAACAACATGACTAAGGACTCTACGCGGCAATCCAGAATTTGGCAAAGACAATCAGAAGAATGTCCTACAGCAGTGCAGCCAAAGATAGAGCCATCAAAACACCACGGTTAAGCAAAATACATCCAAAACATACCAGCCCGAGGCAAGTTACAATCCTGGTCAAAGGCCTTCATCGAGTTGCCATAATTCCTTTTGTCTTCCAAGTACAATACTGGAAAGCAGTTGGGTGCACATACTCCCAGTCACTTGATGAATGCATCGCTAGCTTCGACTAGTGATGGTCTCAAGTGCTCTCGTGGTTCAAGGAACGTCTGCAGTTACAGCCTGGCTTCCAAGACCCCATACCCTCAAGTGATGTCCCAACCAGTCCAATATTAGGGCCATGTTAGCTGATCTTTGGTCAAAAGTCACATACAAAAGACCAGCGACAGTGAAATTGAACCAGAGTCTTTGACCAGGGGCATGTTAGTTGTTCTTAGGTCAAAAGGCACAGACAAAGCACAAGCTACAGTGTAACTGAGCCAGAGCCTTCGACCAAGGGCATGTCAGCTGCTCTTTGATTGAAAGTCATGTTTCAGACACCTAATATAACATCCACTTACTAAGTAGCTGAGCCAAAGCCTTCGACCAAGGGCACATAAGCTACTATGTGAAAGAAGGATTGTTTTGAGAATGCTTGGTGCAAATTATCGTCCAAATGATGGTCAATGCACCTTCTTATAGAGAAGTGACATTCATCATATAGAGGCTCCTGCAAGATGACAACTATAGTAGGGCGCTACGCTGTTTCAACAGACATCCCCCACAGCGGCCACGATCCAGGGTGCACTAATACTTGAATAAGATCCCCTTGGCAAATCTTTTGGCTGAATAGAAGGCATCCCTTCTCGCCTTTGAGTTCCTATCCGGACGGACGGAGTCAAGGCACCCTCTCTTGCATTTGAGTTCCTATCTGGACGGACGGAGTCAAGGCACCCTTTCTGGCCTTCGAGTTCCTATCCGGACGAACGGAGTCAAGGCATCCCATCTCGCCTTTGAGTTCCAATCCGAACGGACAGAGTCAAGGCACCCTCTCTCGCCTTCGAGTTCCTATCCGGATGGATGGGGTCAAGGCACCCTCTCTCGCCTTTGAGTTCCTATCCGGACGGACGGAGTCAAGGCACCCTCTCTCGCCTTTGAGTTCCTATCCAGACGAACGGAGTCAAGGCACACTCTCTCGCCTTTGAGTTCCTATCCAGACGGACGGAGTCAAGGCACCCTCTCTCGCCTTCGAGTTCCTATCCGGACGGACAGAATCAAGGCACCCTCTCTCGCCTTTGAGTTCCAATCCAGACGGATGAAGTCAAGGCATCCCTTCTTGCCTTTGAGTTCCTATGCGGATGGACGGAATCAAGGCACCCTCTCTCGCCTTCAAGTTCCTATCTGGACAGACGGAGTCAAGGCACCCTCTCTCGCCTTTGAATTCCTATTCGGACGGACAGAGTCAAGGCACCCTCTCTCACCTTTGAGTTCCTATCTGGACGGACGGAGTCAAGGTGCCCTCTCTCGCCTTCGAGTTCCTATCCAGACGGACAGAGTCAAGGCACCCACTCTCACCTTTGAGTTCCTATCTGGACGGACGGAGTCAAGGCATCCCTTCTCGCCTTTGAGTTCCTTTCCGGACGGACGGAATCAAGGCACCATCTCTCGCCTTCGAGTTCCTATCCAGACGGATGGAGTCAAGGCACCCTCTCTCGCCTTCGAGTTCCTATCCGGACGGATGGAGTCAAGGCACCCTCTCTCGCCTTTGAGTTCCTATCCAGACGGACAGAGTTAAGGCACCCTCTCTCGCCTTTGAATTTTTATCCGAACAGACGGAATGAAGGCACCCTCTCTCGCCTTTGAGTTTTTATCCGAACAGACGGAATGAAGGCACCCTCTCTCGCCTTTGCGTTTTTATTCGAACAGACGGAATGAAGGCACCCTCTCTCGCCTTTGAGTTCCTATCCGGACGGACGGAATGAAGGCACCCTCTCTCGCCTTTGAGTTCCTATCCAAACGGACAGAGTCAAGGTACCTTCTCTCGCCTTTGAGTTCCTATCCAGACGGACGGAGTCAAGGCACCCTCTCTCACTTGTGAGTTCCTATCTGGACGAACGAAATCAAGGCACCCTTTCTCGCCTTTGAGTTCCTATCCAGACGGACAAAGTCAAGGCAGCCCCGCTAGCCTTTGAGTTCCTATCCGGACGAACGGAGTCAAGGCACCCTCTCTCGCCTTTGAGTTCCTATCTGGATGGATGGAGTCAAGGCACCCTCTCTCGCCCTTGAGTTTCTATCCGGATTGATGGAGTCAAGGCACCCCCTCTTAACTTTGAGTTCCTATCTAGACGGATGGAGTCAAGGCACCCTCTCTCACCTTTGAGTTCCTATCTGGACGGACGAAGTCAAGGCACCCCCTCTCGCCTTTGAGTTCCTATCCAGACGGACAGAGTCAAGGCACCCCCTCTCGCCTTCGAGTTCCTATCCAGATGGACAGAGTCAAGGCACCCCTTCTCGCCTTCGAGTTCCTACCCAGACGGATGGGGTCAAGGCACTCTCTCTTGCCTTCGAGTTCTGACCTTAATGGTCGAATTCTAGGCCTTCTTTTTTCATCTCATCTTTTCTAGACTACTATCCAAAGTATAGGTGTTCCCTTCTATGGTTCTTTCCATCCGGTTGAACCTCAATGCCCCTCCTCTTTGTTTTGAGTTCCACTCCGAATGGACGGAATCAAAGCAAACTGTTTGCCTCCTTCCTTTGGGCTGGTACCCCGAACTACTCGGGCAATCCCAGTGATGCCCAATGGATTCCCCACTCTCCTTGTGCCATCCCTCCTTAGGGCTGGTAGCCCGAACTACCCAGATGACTTCTGTTACCAATCAGTTTTCGGTCGGCAAGCACCGTGAGTCTTGCCGACACCTTTCCGACAAGTGTGATAACCAGTCATGTCTTCTAGGAGCTGGTTGGTCGTCAACTTGTCGTTTCTATTGGTTTCTTTGTTTAGCTTCGGCTATGGCGACAGGACTTTTGGTGCATTCACAGACTAGTGGTTGGTTGCCGGTAGCTAACTCTTTTTTGCGACTTTGGTTGGGGTGTCTTTGTCAACCCTGAGCATCAGTCTCTGTCCCACTCGTCCTCCGACCTCACTCAGGGAGGGGCATCTGTAGACACCTCAATTTTACAGGTCTGTAGGTTGGAATTGTGGTAGCTGGACTTTTAATCACAAGTGAGCTCAAACCTTTGTTTTAAGCCCAAGCAATCCACCGAAAGCCCACCAAGGCCCATGAAAGTCCACCAAAGCCCACTTAAGCCCAAGCAATCCACCAAAGCCCACTTAAGCCCATGAAGGCCCATTAAGCTCACCCAAGGCCTATTAAGTTCACCCAAGGCCCATTAAGCCCTCCTAATCCACTAATGCCCATTTGGGCCCATGAAGGCCCACAAGAATTTAGCCCATTTTCTTCTCCTTCTTTCAACCCAACACCCATTCTTTCTCCCCTCTCTTCTTCACGAGTCCAGCCACATCTACAGCCCGTCCTTTCCTCCCATCTTCTCCAACCCATCTCACCATATCACCCAGTAGCAGCCCAAGCCAAGCTCGAGCTTCCCACGAACCAGAGCCACTGGATGCTTCGTCACGAGTAGGAGCAGCCATTGAACGTTGTCGGCGCACGGTTGGACAGCTCAGAGGGTGCAGGGAGGACAGCAGTTGGGGTTCGTTAGTTTGTTAGGAATTGTTAGTTTGTTGGGGAGTTAGTTAGTTGGTGAAGAAGTTGTTGGTTCTGTTAGAAATGATAGTGGGTTGTTACAGCTGTCGACGACCTCTGCCTACAAAAGGAGAGTTAAATAGAGAGAAATAGAGGGGATTCAGAGCGAGAGAGGAAGAGAGGAGAAGATAAGGAGAATTCCAGAGAGAGAGAAGAGCTTGCGGAAGTGAGAAGTGTGGGTTCAGGCCACTTCTGGCGAGCAACAGAGGTGACACACACTGCCAAGTCAGGTACGCCCTCCTTCAGCCTCGTTTAGCTTCGAATTTCGGTTCCTAGAGCTTCCTCAATCTTCCTTGGTCGATTTCAATCAAGCCAAAGGCCTCCTCTGGTTAGAATCGATCCTTGGACATCGTCGTCGCCGTTTTCCGGTGACCTAGGTGGGGGATGGATCTGCTATTCAGATCGTGCCCCAAAACATTAGGTCTTCCTCCCCCTGTGCTCCTCAACCTTCTCCAATGCTTTGGATGCCCCATCGATCCTCCTACAAGCCACTGGGAGCAACACGCCAGAGTCGTGCCCGCCATCGCCGGAGAAGACGACTGAAGGCAACCTCTGAGCGCGCACCTCTAGCATCGTCGAGACCCTTTGAGCCTCCAGGAACATTCCACAGCACGTCCTGAACACTCCATAATCTTCAGACCTAAGCCACGAGCTCTGAATCCCGCCAGCGACCATGCTCACCGGAGGAGACGATGGCGACGACAGGCGAACCTCCACGTTGCCCGATCAACCTCCATTTTGCCTCCTGACGGAAGGGACATGCTCCTCAGCGCTTTTCTGAACCTCTTGGACCTCTGGATCACGCGCCGCAGCCCTCAAGTAGCTTCTTTCTTCCACGGCGCCGTCATCGGAGTGCTCCGACGGCGAGGGAGGTGAGAGGCCCACTCCCACCGCTCGATCCTAGGTCAAGACCGTTGATCTCTTTCTCTTCTTGCTTCCCGTGAGGTTTGATCTCAGATCAGGCCATGGGAAAGCCTCCAATAGCCCCTCCGACGGTCGTCGACAGCGGAGCTCCGTCGCTGGCGGCCGTCAATCTTCTTTTCCTTTAAAAAAACGAAAAAATAACTTTCTTTAAATAAAACTTCTATTATTTTTGATTTGTTACATTCATATCCATTTTTTTTTACTACAAATAGGTCCTTCTCTTGCATTTAGGTCCTTGATCATTTTTTAAAAATCGTTTGAATAAAGTTTTAACTGAAAATATTGCAATATGCCCCCTCATGTTGCATAATAATGTTTCCTAGGCTATAAAGTTTAATAAAAACCCCCAGAGTCTCTTTTCATGCATTTTAATCGAATATTTTTGCATAAAGGACCCTAAACTTTGTTGAAACCCCTTTAACTGCATATTTTTCTGGTTAAATTGCATTTTAGCCCTTGAATTTTACAGATATCACATTGAATGCTTGTTTTCTAGGGTAAAAATACTGAACTACTCCTGAAACTTTCTAATTTCAACATGGACTCTTTTTCTTTCATATTTTCCCCTGAATTTCCACAGAATTGCATTAAATGCATGCTTTGGTGGTAAAATTACATTTTGACCAAAAATGCACAATATTGCACATTTGACCCCAGATTTCTTCGAAATTACATGAAATCTGTCCTTCTATGTATTTTTCATGATTTGGCTTCAGAATTCAGTTTTCATGCATAACTTGGGTTTTTTGCACAAAAGCCCCTGGAATTGTCATTATTACACTCACACTAGCATTTTGCATGTTTTGCCGCATCTTTTCATACAAGTTTTCTCGCATTTACTTCCTTACTTTGTGCACGCATTCCTAGATCACTTCAAGCTTGATTTTCTCATCGTTTTCTGGATTTTTTCCGATTTCCCTGTCTTTTGACTTGATTTGGATTTCCATCGCCCGAGAGCGTACAGTAAAAGGCTTAGTAAAGCCAACATTGTCCCGAAACGAGGATTATTTTCCCCAATTTTATTTTCTCGGATTTATCCAAATTTTCACTGATTTGCGAGATGCTTTCGGAGAATTTCTCGACTTTCACGATTTTTCTCATCGCCCACGGGCGTACAGTAAAGCGGCATTCCCAATGCCTACATTTGACCCTCAGATTAACTTTTTCCCCTTATTTCATTTCTTTTCTTTGATTTAGCATGTTATCTCCAGTCATCATTAGCATGAACATTTAGAATAAGCAAGCACACATTTAATAGACCATTGACAAGTAAGAAACCTAGAAAGACCGAGTTTCTCAGGCGCATGGGGGTGCCTAACCCCTTCCCCATGTGTAACCAGAAACCTTACCCTTTCTCTGGCCCACATTCATTTGTCCATTAGGAACGAAGCACTCATGTTTTCCGCATCTTGTTTGCTTCTTGGTTTTCTTGTGTATTTGGTTTTCCTCATCTTTCCATTAAAAGACTAGGTGGCGACTCCTTTCCTTATCCTTTCTCATCTCTCCTTGGTGTTTCCGAGTCTAGACTTCTTCTCCGGATTCATCATCTTCACTGTGACCGTATCGGAACTCCTCCAGTGCTTCCACGCACCTGTTAGAGGAGAGTCGTGCAGGGTTCCACCGACATGGTTACAGTAAGCATCACTGCTTTACTAGGTGCAAAACTAATGCAATCAGAGTCATTAGATGGTAAAACTATGCAAGCACGATCTTGGTATATCCAAGAACAAACACCAAAAAAATCAGAGCCCATGGCAATCAAGAGAACATGCTAACCATGATGCAAAACCTATTGTTTGCATCCTATAACCAGACAAGTGCGCTAGGATGGTGCGCCAGTTATGTGTGCCAGTTTGGTGCACTCTAGATACATTGTTTCAGACTGCAAACTGAATTCCAAGCCTGGGGAGAATGCATGTGATCAACTGTACTAATGACCTTTTAGAGGACTAACCTAGATGCCATAGGACACTATCACTAATCAACCGAGTCTAAAATATTCCTCTCACTCTCACTCTCTCCCTATCCATGCTTGTTTATGGGTTCTCTTGGGTTGTTACAGCTAGTGGTAGCTCTGGGAGTGCGTGGGGACATCCTAAATGATTGAGAAAGTGCGGGAGGTCTACATGGTGTGACTATACCGGTGGAACCCTTGCACGGCTCTCCTCCTACCGGGTGCGTCGAAGCACACGAGGAGACCCGATATGGTCACAGCGAAGATGGTGAATCCGGAGGAAGAGACTAGACCCGGAAACACCAAGGGAAGATAAAAGGATAAGGAAAGGAGTTGCCACCTAGTCTTTTAATGGAAAGACGAGGAAAACCAAAAACACAAGAAAACTAGGAAGCAAACAAGATGTAGAAAGTATGTGTGTGCTCCGTGCTTAATGGACAATGCACAAATGAATGCGGGCCAGAGAAAGGGTAAGGATTCTGGTATGCATGGAGAAGGGGTTAGGCACCCCCGTGTGCCCGAGAAAACTCGGTCTTTCTAGGTTTCCTTATTGTCAATGGTCTATGGATGTATGCTTGCTTATTCTATATGCCCATGCTAAATATGACTGATAACATGCCAAATCAAAGTGAACAAATGAAATAAAGGAAAAGCTAATCCGAGGGTCAAATGTAAGCATGGAGAATGTCGCTTTACTGTACGCCCTTGGGCGACGACGAAAATCGTGAAAATCGAGAAATTCTCGAAAGCGTGTCGCGAATCAGCGAAAATTGGGATAAATCCGAGAAAATTAAAAAAGGAAAAATAATCCCCATTTCGAGACAATGTCGGCTTTGACAAGCCTTTTATTGTACGCCCTCGGGCGATGGAAAGCCAAAACAAGTCTAAAGGCGAAATCCGGGAAAATCCGGGAAGCGGTGAGAAAATCAAGCTAGAAACAAGCTAGGAATGCATGCGCAAAAGCAAGGAAGAAAAACAAGAAAACTTGCACGGAAAGATGTGAAAAGATATGCAAAATGCAAGTGTGAGTGCAAATATGAAAATTCCAGGGGTTTTTGTGCAAAAAATCCAAATTCTGATTAAAACTGATATTCTGAAGCCCAAATCATCAAAAATACATAGGAAAATACATTCTATGCAATTATGAAGAAATCAAGGGTTATTGTGCAAATATGTGCAATCCTGTCAAAATGAAGTTTCCTAGGGGTTAAAATGCAATTTTACCACTAAAACATGCATTTAAAACAATTCAATGGAAATTCAGGGTAAAATATGCAAGAAAAATGATTCAAGAAAATTTCAGAAAGTTACAAGGGCAAAACAATCATTTTACCCTAGAAAACAGGCATTCAGAGTAAAATCAGTGAAGTATAGGGGCTAAATGCAAATTGCCCAGCAGAATAAAGCATCCAGAAGAATTTCAGTAAAGACTGAGGGTTAAAATGCAATTTACCCTGAGAAAACATGCTTCAGAAAAGTTTTCAAAAACTTATGGGCCTGAAGTGCAATTTAACCAGCAAAAACAACATCTTAGATGGTTTCAGAAGAATGTAGGAGCTTAAATGCAAATTAACCAGAAAAATGAACTTTCAAAAAGATTTCAAGAAAGCTCAGGGTCTCTTATGCAAAATTCCTGAATAAAAAGCATTAAAAGAAAACTTGAGGGCTTTTGCTAAAGTTTAATGCCTCGAAAACATTATTTTAAATGTTTAGGGGGAAAAATGCAATATTTTCAGTAAAAACTTTATTCGAATGATTTTAGAAAAATGAGAGGAGGACCTATATGTAATGAAAGGACCTACTTGTAATACAAAAAGGATCTGAATGTAAGAAAAGAAAAGTTTCAGAAGTTTATTAAAATAAATGTTTGAATTTGTTTTTAAAAAAGGAAAAAAGAAACGACGGCCGCCGGTGATGGAGCTCTGCCGCCGACGACCAGGGGGGTGGTAAACAAGGCCTTGTCTGATCTTAGATCAGACCTCATGAGAAGCAAGAAGGGATAAAGAGAAGAGGATCCAATGGAGTGGATCAAGGATCTGCTGGTGGGAACGGTCTTCCCACCTCATCCGTTGTTGCGGAGCTCCGGCGCGGCACTGGGGAAGAAGGGGCCTTTGGAGAGCATCGGCGCAGTGATCCAGTGGTTGCGGTGGCTTCGTGAAGCATCGGGGGACTTCCTCGCCTCTTCTGGAGCAGAGTGGTGGCTGATCGCGCAAGGAGGAAGCTCGCATGTCGCCGCCGTGGCCTCCTCCGGCGGGAGACGCTGCTAGGGTGCTCCAGTGCTCGTGGCGCGAGCTTGGAGGCTCTGGTTGCCTCGCGGGACACGGTGGAAGGTTCCTAGGCTGTCAGTGGTGCGTGGCGCAGTGGGAGGCTCGAGCTCCTTCTCTGGAGGAGTCATCTTTTCCAGCGACGGCGTCTCTGGGCGTGTTCTCCGACGATCTCGTGCGGCTGTCTAGAGGTGTCGGAGCGGCAATCCAAGGAGCAAGAAAGCACCGGGGAGACTAGAGGGGAAGGAGAGGAGACTAGGGGGCCAGGGTCATGCCCTGGATTGGCCCCCCCACCTACATCGCCGGGAAACAGCAACGGTGAGCCCCGGGGACCAATTCCGATCATAGGAAGGCTCTAGATGGCTCGGAATTGTCTAGAAAGAAGGAGGAGGGAACCAGGAAGCTATGAATTAAACTAGGAGGGATTAGAAGACGCGTACCTGGCTTGACGTAGCTCTGTAACTCACCAGAGCGCCTGAAATCTCCTTCTCTCCTCCTTGCGAGCTTCCCTTTCTCTCTGGAATTCTCTGGTACCCTCCGCTCTATTCTCTCTCTCGCGTCAAAAAGTTTTTCTCCAAATCACTAGCCTCTACCCACCCTTTTATAGGCGAGCAGAAACCCGACGACCCAAACTTCCAACCACTCACTGCCCTAACAGAATCACTTAACAAACTTCCAACCTCCTAACTGAAGTCGTAACAACCTAACAAACTAACCAACACTGTCCTTTGCTGCTCCCTTGGTCGCCAACAGGGATGAACGGCGATCCAAGCTCCTCCGGCAACTCATCCAATGGCTGAGGCAACTTGGGTGGCTCTCTGGATCAGTGGTGAAATGGACTAGAGGCTGAGCTTAGTAAGGAAGGATGACTTGAGGCTAAATCGTAAGGGACTAATGGAGATCAAGTGGGTTCAATGGGAGAGGAAGGAAAGAAATAAGACTTGTATTATTTGGGTAAAAAAATTAATAGGTGGAGATGATAATGAATATAGAGAGGGAGAAATAAAGTATGGATTGGAAGAAAAGAAATGGGTTAAATTGTTTATGGGGGCCTTCATGGGCTTTGGGGCCAAAGTGGACTCACTTGGGCTTAATGGGCCTATGTAGGCCTCCATGGGCCCAAGTGGGCTTTAATGGGTCCAAATGATTTGAATGGGCCTACAATGAGTTAAATGGGCCTAAATAGGTCTTGTGGGCCTATGTGAGCTCAATTAGGGTTTAATGGGCCTATGTGGGCCTCCATGGCCTAATGGGATTCAATTGGGCTTTAGTGAATTCAATTAGGGTTAGAGCTCAGCCACTACATCTCCATCCTGCAAAATTAGGAAATTGGGGTGTCTACACATGGTATGCAAGGGGACTGGTCACAACTCGTATTCAGTGGCCAGTGGCCTCATACGAACTGTGATTCACCACAAAACAGTGCAAACAAACAAAAAAGTAAACCAACAGTGCAAGTAGCCTTACAAACAGTATACCATGATCCATCACCAAGATAAACAAACAGTGTACCGATCAAACATCCCATAGAAAATTAAACCACAGTCAAGTTCGTAGCGTAAACCTTATTTGAAACAACTTAGAACAAAAACAGAGAACATAGACATACCTGTGATATTTTTCTCCTTGGGTGGCTCGAGGTATCTCCCTCTGCGTGCTATGGACACGACTGAGGGTGCTCTGGGATGCAGTGGATGCTTGGAGATGCTCTGGAGGAGGGTGCATTGGTTGCTTAAAGAGATGACGAATTGCCCAGAGAGTCTGCAGTGAGGTGCATAGGTTGCTTCTAAAGGAGATGAAGATGTAGAGTCTTGGGATGCCAAAAGCCTTGGAAACCAATAGACTGATGTAAGCTCGTAGGAGAATAATAAAATAGATATGGGCGAAAGAGTCCATTCATATACATGGAAATTACAAGTGGAGAAAATGAACAACCAATAGCTAGCACCCTGAAATAGAGTTGTGCGCCAACTTGGTGCGCCTATAATGATGATGCTCCACATTGGTGCTCCATTACGGTGCTCCACATTGGTGCTCCAGAATAGTGCTCTCCACTTGGCTGCCTAGATTATCGACTGGACCAGGGGCTTGCAGTCGTGGTTTGTGTGATGATCTCGTGCAATCGAGATGTCAGATAGGGTTCGGATGTGGTTAGGCCTGCGTGTCCGAAGCAACATCCTTCTAGAGAGTTTGCCTACGAACTGCCTCAAAATTGAGGTGTCTACACTGTGTGCATGCTTTGTGCCTAATGAATGCAACACATTGGTCATGGCGGGCCAGAGAATGGGTAAGGACTCCTGTTACACATGAGAAAGGTGTTAGGCACCTCGATACGCCCGGTGACTTGGTCTTTCTAGGCTAATCACTTGCTTGTGTGTTGCTAAATGATTATGCATGCTTGGTAAGTCTAAATGGATGAATGCCACATGCCATGCCGATATTGATGAGATGAATGGGTAGAAAACCATGCAAAATAATGCTCAGCAACGCTACTCGAGCTCTAGACCATGGCGTGAAGGGGCTGGTCAAAAGAACACCGAGTAGTAAGCATCATCTCCCTATGGATGAATGCTATAGTCGAAAAACACTATGGAAAATCGATGCGATGTGGGCAATGGAATAAAAGAAACGTGCATGAATCCACACATGAAAGCAAAACGAGTCCAGATGTCAACAAACATGGGAAACAAAATGTCATGCAAGTGAGGAAATACAAATACAGGAAAAAACTAGAAATCAATGCATGATTAGAGAGAAAACAAGGAAACAAGATGCGTGGGAGCTCAGCCAGATGCCTGTCCAAATTGTGCCACTGGCTTGCACCCTTCTTCCATGCATTTGGTACATGGCTACCAGATACAAAACAAGCAGCGAACTTTTCATTGCGCCAGATGCAAGTGCATGGATGATTGATGGATGCTCAATGCATGGGGGGCTAGAGGGCATGCAGAGGTACGTACCTGGACATCCGGATGTCGACAAGGTTGCATGGTTGGCTCCACCCATCTACCTCATCGAAGAAAGGATTCAGATGGCGAACTTCTTTGGAACCTTCATCTAAAGGCTCCAGTAAGACATTCCAAAACTTCCAGAGGGTAGAGGGAGCAAGGAGGAGTGTGAATATGTTGGATGGATGCGGATGTATCCTTGTCAGCCTTCTGCCATCCTCACCTCACCTCACCAGCATCCACAAGCTCGACCGACCATCCAGGTGGTAGGGAGCTACATGTGGGCATACTGGAAGGTTTGGAGAAGAGAGGGGAAGGTGAGGAGATGCCAGGATGGGTGCGAGGATACTCGCTGGCCATAGGCTATCGGTGTGTCCATCGAACCCATCATGGATGGTGTGTGTGTCTGCGGTGGATGCATGGATGCATGTTCAAATAGAGATAATCACACACAAGACATGTTGGAAATGAAGCGACAAGGATGAGAGCAAGAGTAAACAGATCCTAGGCAAGGGAGCTTACCTGTGGAAGCTTGTCTTCACCGGTAACAACGATGATGACTTCTCCAACGGATGGTGTGCTACGGTGTCAGAGGCAGTCAATGGGGGTTGTCCTGAAAGGAAGAAAAGTGAACTTGCCAACCGGGAAGCAGCCAGTGATGGTTTCGAAGCAAGTCGCCAACCGAAAAGTAGTCGGTGATGGTTCAGAAAGGCTGGAAAAGCGAACTCGTTAACCAAGAAGCAGTCAGTAACGGTTTGAAAAGGCTGGAAAAGTGAACTCGTCAACCGAGGAGCTGTCAGTGACTATTTAGAAGGACAGGATAAACAAACTCGTCAACCGAGAAGCATGTCGGTGACTGTTCGGAATGGAAGAAAAGTGAACTCGTCAACCGAGAAGTAGTCGATGACGGTGCAGAAGCAGAGTAAGCGAACTCGTCGACCGAGAAGCAGTCGGTGACGATTTGGAAGATGGATAGACGAACTCGTCAATCGAGATGCAATCGGTAACAGTTCGGAAAGGAGGATACCAAAAGGGCAATTGACATGATACTGACACCAAGAGAATAATACCAAAAGGCAGCTGACATGCCCCTAGTAACAGGAGATTAATACCGAAAGGCAGCTGACATGCCCCTAGTATCAAGAGGATAATACCAAAAGATAGCTGACATGCCCCTGGTATCAGGAGATTAATACCAAAAGGCAGCTGACATGCCCCTGGTATCGGAACGCTAAGGATGTTGTTGAAAGAAAGGAACAGAAGAAAGTTGGGGGGCCTAGACAACTAGTTTAGCCAACAGAGGTTTGCCAGGAAGCACTTGATTGTGGGCGCACCATGCACTGTGACTGCTTTAAACTGATGCTGTTCGTAGATACCGCTGGAATTTTGCTGCTCGTGTCAGACATTTCTGTGGGAAGTGGGTATCTATGGCCTGCTAGATTGAAGACTGATATTCTACGATCAGGGATGCTACTTGTGGTAACAACTAGCTATAGTTACAGCTACTGCATTTTCTCAGAATAGTCTGGATATTCTGGCTGGAGATTCTAGTCTAGACTCTCTGCACCATAAGTCATGAGTCTATGCCTCGTGAAGTGCTTGATGCACGGGTTCTATCCAAAGAGCAGTTAACATCCTCTTGGTGAATAGAACTGACTTCCGTACGTGGTTGTTGCAGTTTGTGTGATCTTGGTCAGAGAGCAAGCGCCATGCTCCTTAGTAGATGATATAAAACAGTAACAAACGGCAAATCGAGAGAGGTACCAGGACAAAATAGGTGCCCCTGGTATCGAGTCAAGATGCCAAATGACATGGGGGTCTGGCTGCAAGTGCTCTAGACATTCTATCCTTGTTTGTGCAATCACTGGACATTCCCCAAGTTGTGCCAGTGGAACTTGGTTGACCGTGGGGAGATTATTGCCAATATAGGTTTGTATAACCTATGCACAAGAAGGTAATCTTGTTGTACGTGCGCTTTGACTATAGTGTAGCTGAAATGTCCCTGATTAGAGATGCTCAATGAAATTTTGTAATGTAATGTGAAATGCAAGTAGAAAGACTGCAACAAGCAAGGTAATGGCAGTGATGGATTTTATTGTTGATGGGTGAAGCTATTACTTGATTAGGTAAATATGTTTTATTGATCAACTATGATGGATGATGGGTGAAGCTATTACTTAGGTAGGAAAATATGTTTTATTGATCAACTATGATGTTATTTCTTTTGTTTTGTTGTGATGTTTGTTTGTTTACCCTCGGTTGGGTTGGAAAGTTTCACGCCTATTGAAGGACACCTTTACCTCAGCTAGCCCTACAAAGACTCACAAGCTGTGGGTGGCTCTCGTAGGATGAGAGGTGGCACTCAAGCTCGTTGTGTGGTGGTGGGATAGACCGGACTCCATGCCAAACTCTTTAAGGTCCTGCACTTGCTCTTTTGAGTTTACACGATTTATTTTTCCTCCCTCACAGGCATACGACTTCACTCTATACTTGACTTGGAGGTAAAAGGCATTTGATCTGGGTTGGAGGCTTTTGCTACAAGAAGGGGGGCTAGTCCTTCAAAGGTGTGGATTTACCAGGCGCATGCTTCAACTCTTCTCCAAATAATGGTAGGGATAGAGCTACGCCACATGCCTCTTACTCTTGGGCTAATTTCTGTCTTCACCTTCTGTCTTCTAGTTTCTTTTATGCCCATGCAAAGGTATATTTCTTTTTCGACTCACTCACTCAGTTACCCTAGCATTTTATCTCCCTCATGGAGGTGCTGGGACCCTGTGGAGTTTGGACACTTCATCTGGCCCTGATAGGTGGTGGCTCCCTCGCTACTTGGTCATCTGAGTAGTGCCATCTGAGGAAGAGCATTCCAATCCGACGCAGGCGAATTTTTCAATTTTCGTCATTGGGCAGTTATTAACATGCAAAGTATTTTTGGTTTTTTTTTTTTTTTTGTATTTTTCTTCTTTTGGATGCTTTCTTTTCTTGTCTTTTTTTCTTTTGAATGCATGATGACAATGCAAAGAATGAAATAACAAAGAAAAAAGGATACGACTTCCGTCCCTGTTGTAAAGCTTCCATTGCTAGCTGAGAAGACTATGCTTATTGTTGAATCTAAAGTATCTGCAATTGCTGCACTACAGGGTTCAAGGTATCAATGTGCTTTGAGTCAGACTAGTGCACGGCAAGTTGGCAAACCTTAGGCTAGATCTCCTGCAAGTGAATGGGAACAGGAATGGCGCATGTATGTGTCACCAGATTGAGCTAGGAATCAGCAAGAGAAGGATCAAGGCTGATGGGATCGAAAAAGTTCCCTAGGAAAAGGCTGCGAGAGAGAAGACAAATCCCCGAAGTTCTAACATCTTGGGAACTTGCAGGCTTAGATGAGGAGAGGTTGGCTACACTAAGGTGTGCAGATGTTGGTGCAAGTGTGGATACTGCCTCCTGCACGTTGACGACAATAACTCCCTTGTCGATCAAGCTCTAAACAACATCCTAGAGAGTGTGGCAATCATCAGTCGAGTGTCCCTGGGCTCGATGATAATCGCAATGCACATTTGCGTCATACCGCCTTGGGAGTGGGTTTGGTGGCGGACGAGGATCTGGGAGTTGCAGAAGTGACACAACCTGAGGGAAGAGGGCACTCAGTGGCCTACCAAGCAGAGTGAAGTCACTTTCAATGCGACGACCGTACCTTTGCTTAGGTTGTTGTCCTTGTCGAGCCAGTGCGACATGATGCACTGGTTCGATGGTGGAGTGCGTGTATGTAGTGTGTGGAAAGCTAGGTGCAAATGCTAATTGACTCAGATCAGGTTGCCTCTCTACTCCAGTAGACTTCGTAGAAGGCTTGATGAAAGCGACAGTTGCCTTCTTAACATTGTTGGTGTTGACAGTGTTGTTGTTGAAGCTGTTACCAGAAGAAGCAGCTTGCTTGGCGAATGTAGAGAGTGCAGGGAAGTTCCCACCTTCCAGCGAACTCTCCACGCCAGCGCCAGCCCGAATCAGTGATGCAGAAGTAGTGATGGGTTGAATGCTAAGTAGAGCCATAGTCACTAGTTGTGCTCCTCTTATAATGATCTCAATAGACTCCTCGTCAGAGGGTCTATTCTTGATCTGAGAGGCTAGTGTACGTCAACGACCGACATACTCCCCAAATGGCTTGTGGGGGCCCTACCGAATTGTGACAAGATCCTCTCGCTTAGGGATCAAGTCAAGATTGAAGGAGTATTGCTCCAGGAACGCCTTAGAGTGGTCATTCCAAGTCTTGATAGAGGCCATGTCGAGGGATGTGAACCTTTTGAGTGCCAGCCCAGTTAGACTTTTTTGGAATAAGCGGATCAGAAGCCTCTTGTCGCTCTGAAGCTGTGTGAGGTCTCCACAATACGCCTTCAAATGGGATATTGGGTAGCCACTGCCGTTATATTTTTCAAATTCTAAGATGTAGAAATTCGAGGGGAGTGTAGCCTCTAGAAAATAACAGAGGTCCCAAAAGTGGTACGATTAGTGTTCTCAGCCTTGCACTTGACAAAGTGCTCTTTCTAGATCATTAATCCTTGCTAGGAGGGAGTTTGAAGTTGCTGCAGATGAGAAAGGAGTAGCTGATGCGAGTGCCACGTATGCCATATGGGTCGCGTGTGTACACTCCTCCAGATCCACCCTAACGCCTCCTGGTGTCGAAGCGTAAGGGCCAGCATACCCGTGCGTAGGTGCTAAGTGTAGTGTTGTCATGCGTGAATGAGACTAAATCTGATGCAAAGGGAATGAATGGATTACATGCTATGTTGTGTAAGATGCAGAGTGAGAGAGCAACAACTGTTGTATCGATACGGTTCCGGGCAACGAGTTCAAGGCATACTACACTCTAGCAAGCCCAATCAACTGGCCACTAGGTGGTGGAGTCACATGTTGTGCATAGTGCAGTGAAGGTGCAGGAGGTAGAGAAGACGCCCTCATTAGCGAAGTAGTGAAGGGTTGAGGCGATGGTATGGGCGAAAGTGTTGTGGGATGAGCCCGCAACGCTAAGGTGGTCTACATTGGAACCTCAGGGGTCAGGAGAAAAAGGAGCAGAGGTAGGACTAGGATAAAGAGCCATGCCCTGTAGCCGCTTTGCGAGAGCCATCAGATGCTGTGGTTGCATGGCAAAAGACTCATCGATGAATGAGTCAGATGGCAAGAGCGGGAAAGGAATGAACCCTATAGCAGAAGTAGCCACAGCCAAATGAACTCCTAGAACAGGAAAGCCCAAGGAAAGAGGTGCATCTAGCACTTCTGGAAGCTATGTGGTGATCATCGCAGTGGATTTGGTGACAGGCACTTGACCGACGAGTTCCTGCGAATGCCCCAAAGTGGGTACTAAGTCCCCTTGTACCCTAAAACGAAATGCATGGAGAGAAGGAGAATCAAAAGAAGTGAAAGATGGAGGAAGCGAACACGGTATCTCCTCCTAGACAACAGCAGGAGGCTCGCTGGCTGGCTGGGCCATGCCTGACCGCGAGTGAGTATGAGTGGAGATATGACAAAAGACAAATGCACGAGCTCTAAGATGAACTACTGTCAAAAGTGACCAATAACTCAGGAAACGACAAGAGAAGACAACTGCGGGAGGCCACCCACGAAGGAGACACTTAAGCTCCCAATTGAGGACCTCACAACAAGCTACCTATTATAAATAGGCAAGAGAAATAGGCATCAAAACTTAAACAATGATGCAAAGACAAATGCAAGTTATTAAAATGGCATGCAATGACACGCAATGTAGATGAATGTCCTAAAGTGCACTCTCTCACCTTGCATGTCCCGCATGGGGTTGACCACACGGAACGCACTCATGGCTTTAGGTGTTGACTCTGATTAGAAAGTAAGGCTCTCGTTCTAAATCCCGGCCAAAGCATAGGCAATGAACGAGTGGTGCATTGGTGGCCTCAACTCCTACAGTAGCAAAGAGTTGTACCCTCTACTAACACCGACACGACTTCAGACAAGGGGGACAGAATGGCAACACGTCCTATGCCGAAGCAATAGAACGGGCACCAAAACAGTCCTTCGCAAACTGTGGGTGGACACTAGAGAGGAGAAGATGCATGCTTTCTAAAATGATCATTCATGCACAAATGTTTGGTGTCTTTTACTCGTGTTTTATTAAACCAAATGGATTGTGAGCATTTGTCTCTAATTATGCCTTGTTATTTGTTTGTCTGAATTTGTGTGTTTTATTTTAACTAGGAAAGGAGGCAAACATGTCTCTACTCTCCTAATCATGGCAAATATGGAAAGGGAAGAAAACACACAATCATGGCATCCAAACACTTAATCAACAAGCAAAAGGCATGATTATGGCATG
>JAMKQA010004917.1:0-15898 GCA_024699735.1 Posidonia australis | reverse complement strand
GAAAGGCCCAAGAAACGAATAGAGGACTGAACCAAGAAATTTCACCACTTAAACCCCCCCCCCCCAAATGAGCACCACCCAACCAAAAGGACTCGTTGAACCTAACCTCCTTCGTACCATTATAAGTTCAAAGTAACCAAAGGCCAAAGAAAAGTTCACCACCACCGCCTAGCAATCTCTACAAAATACAAGAGTGCCATCCACAAACTCAAAAACACATCAAGTAGCAACAGAGCGTAGTTTCTGCAAGTAACTGACCCATGAGCCCCCACTGGCTCAGTTTCCTGACTCGTATTCCAAGTATCACATTATAATCCCACCTTGCTTTGGAAAATTCTTTTGTTTATGACATTTAATGACAAATTTGTCAAATAAGAACAAAACATTTGATATATACTTGAGATTTTCGTGTCTTCTATCTACCTGTGATGCTAAATGCATATGTTTACTTGATTATTTTTAGACAGCCAATGTTTATTGTTTTCTTATTGGACATGTATCTGTCAGAGATGCATGACTGTATTGTATACATCTAAGATGCTAAACAGTATATGTATATGTATATGTATAAGTATAAGTATAAGTATAGGCTCTTATATATGACAGATAATCTGATACGATAAATGTATAGCATTTTCTATTTGGATGGTCCACATTTATGCTGAGATTATTACAGCATGAATCCTGTTGATTGGGAACAGGACAAAAGCACAAGCAATCCTCTGAAATCATCGTTGTATAAGGTGAAACAGGCAATATTGTATAAGGTGATCACAGGCATTATTGGTTAAATTTTCCCTTAGCAAGTAAGAAATGATAGTTAAACATTTAATAAAAGCATGAAAAGCATGGAGCTCAAGATCTGTGACAGGGTTCGCGGTAAGCTCTGCCATGAAATCAGGGACGGTTATACATTGATAGCACCCCAAGGCTGGTAAGTGATGTAGATTTCACCATCTTAAATGTACCATGTCACCACTAACTAAATTATTGTCATTTATTATCATCCACCAACTTTCATGTACTATATTAGTACAAGTGAACCTTCAAGGCCAAGTGAAGGGACAGGTGGTGATTTACATAAATTAGAAAAGGAGACATTATCATCTTGTTTTCCATTTCTGTCGAAAACAAATAGCAAGAGTCCAACAAGATAGAGAGAATTCAAATGGTTGGCAAAGAACACAATAATTTAATTTCTTGAAGTAAATAAAGACCCTAAAATTTGTCCTGCATTTACTTCTACATCAGAACTTAATTTGATAAGTTTGATCACCATTTCTGTGTAGGATGGTCATGAGAAAGAATGAGATGCATAATAGTTTTGAAGGAATTAATAAATGGTTTGTCAATTCTAGGTTATAGTGTTGTGAAGGACTACATACAAAATATTTTCGAGATTCACAAATGAATAAGACATGCAAAATTTAACAAAGAGAGAAAGAAGAGGAAGAGTAAATGGACAGGCCAGTGATAAATAAATCCTAGTATTGCCAAGGCATCACAGTCTGTAATTTATTCTTCAAAACTGGGAATAATACAGCACATACCAAGACTATAATCAAGGAATCATTCCTAAGATATAACATCACACCAGCAAAGGGAAGCTGGATATTTGCCTAATATAATCAATAGATAGCAAGAAATGAATCTTCTATGTATTTTATACTAAGAAACAAATTAAGAAACCTATAAACTAGAAATAACTAATTAAGAAACAAATTTCACCCATTACCAAAAAAAACATATTAAATTGCACACTCCGCTATAATGAACACATGAAATTTATGCGGAAAAAAAAAAGGGAATTCTTATCCTCGGTTTATCTGGTAACAAATGGTTGAATATTTATGGTGTTAGCTACCATTCACTATGTACACATAAAAGACAACTTACCATGAGACATTTGATAGACTTCTGCAAATCTCTTCTCAAGGCATTGTCCCGATTCTCTAAGGCATTGAAAATTGACAAGCTAGACATCCTTTTTTTACCTACAAAATAATCCATATTTGTAGCAGATATAATGGCATCAAATTGCTGTTAGAACTCTTTTTGAAGAAAAAGAAAGTTTATGGTTGGAGTGATTGAACCCAACGTGAATGGAAAATTGCCTTAAGTATTAGGTGCGCATTTACATTTAACGTCGGCCTTACACTTAAGACTCAACCTAGAACTCTGTGACTCAGCCAGGACATCAAAAATAATCACAGAATCGCCGGATTTGGGCAGAACACCGCCTTCTTGAACAACTACCACTACCTGAAATGGAAGAGGGTGCAAAAGTCAGGACAGCCTTCACATAGCATTTGACTTTTTGTGCGGTAATCACAATTTTATTGAGAAGATTTTGAAAGAAGCAAATACGAGCAAAAGCTTATCAAGGAGATAAGCCACACAGGAAGAAAAGCAGCAAAAAGAAAAGAACAAAGAGGCAAAGATCAAAGAGGTAGCAAATGCTTAAGCCAGTTCGTAATACAACCCTTGCCAGAATTGAATGAATATCTATACATTAACAGAGAATCACGCCACAAACAAAGTCATACTACAGAATTGTCTAAACAGACAGGTTGTTGATAATGACACTGAAATTTTCCAATATATAAAGATACCATGGTATGGAACATTAAAATGAGGATCATGTGAGCACTCAATCGACCAATCAGTACATAAGAGTAACCAATGTGATCAAATGGAGGCCTGAGATAATGCTCAATATTTCAGATGGGCTAAGTCACACAAATCATAAAGGAGATGAACATGAGGAAGCATGTATTGGTAATATTTTAATACACTTAAAGGCTACAGTCCAACAATTTAAGAGAATTTGTCACCATGAACCTTTTTGAGATCATAAAGAATCACAAGGTAGTTGAGACACTTCAAATCCCTCTGTGAAGTAGTTGAACCATAAAGCCTAATATTTCAGCTGATACTGTCGCTCTAGAGTAATACATATGAATTTACTGATTTGCTGCTATAAATTTAGACCTAATAGCTGTTGGGGGAGAAAATGAAATTATCTTTACTAATGATAGGAGTTGCACATATATAGGGACATTCAGTAAATAGATATCCCATAACCCAAATAGACTAATAACTAACTAATAAGACTAACACTCCTCCTCAAAATGAAACATATATATCAATTATATCCAATTTGTCACAAGAGAGCTAAATACACCACCACCTAGTCCTTTTATGAAAATATCAACCAATAATTGCTCTAAAAACTGAGTGTAACAAGCAAAGATAACTCATATCATCACCATATCACACACATACTGGCAATCAATCTTAATATACTTTGTGCGTTCATGAAAGGTCGAATTATTAGCAATAAAAATAACCACTTGAATGTCACAATATATAGTCATGGGAACATCTACAAAAAAGACAAGCTCTATAAAAAATGACCTAAACTATACCATCTCACATGTTGTCTGCGCCATGGAGTGATATTTTGCCTTGATCTAGAAATAACGTTCTGCTTTTTGCTTCGCCAAGTAATAAAGTTGTCTCCAACATACATACAATAGCTTGATGTAAACTTCCTGTCTCCTTTATTATTAGCATAACTAGAATCAAATAAACCTCAATTTGCAAGAAACCATTCTTCCAGTAAGCAAGGCCTTTCCCTAGAGCATTCTTGATGTAGGCTACAACTCATAATGCTCCCTACTTTTGAACCATCATATGTTTATGCATAAACTAACTGAGAAATCCAACTGCATAAGAAATGTCACGTCAAGTAAATCAACTTTTCAATCATACGTCTATACTGATCGACGTCCTCAAGAAGCTCAAAAGAACCACCCTAGAAGGCAAAATACTCTCGAATTTACAACCCATAAGTCCAATTTCTTGAAGTAGATTTCATACATACTTTCTCTAAGACAATATCATCCTGTCTCTAGCATAGACAAACTCAATACCTAAAAAATACTTAGGCTTTTCTATATCCTTGGTAACAAAGTAAGACTTTAAGTACTCCTTGGTCAAGTACTCCATGGTCTAACTAATTCCTGTAGAGTCATTACCAGTCAATAAGATATCATCAACATATACTGCTAAAATGACAACCTCTGACGGTCTTCTTGTAGAAAACTAAATGATTTACTACAAATCTTTGGAAATTACTAGCTATAATAACTTTGTTGAACTTCTCAAACCATACTCGTAGTCTTTGTTTAATGTCATAAATTACTTTCTTAAGTAAGCACACACGATCCATATCTTAAGTAACATACCATTGCAGTTGCTCCATAAGAACCTAATCAGATAGATTACCATATAAGAAAGCATTCTTAATATTAAGTTGACAAAATCCGTATGACTAATTTGTGACAATGGACAAAAGAACTCATATAAAGTTGAAACAAGCTACAAGTGAAAAAGATCTCTACATAATCAATGTCATATGTTTATGTTCGTGTAAAGCCACGAGCAATCACACGAACCTTATACTTGTCAACAAACACACTGGCTTGTGCTTGATTATGAATACCAATCTACAAGTTACTATGTTGGTATCCACATGATGCACAACCAAGTCCGAAGTACTACAAGACACTAATACTTTCATTTTATCATCCACAACTGTCTTTTAATAAGAAACTACAAGTGCTTCCTTATAATTCCTAAGAATAGACTTTGTGAAAATAAACAAAGTAAAACTATGAAAAGAAGGTGAAAGGTGATCATAAGATATAAAATGGGTGATAGAATGAATTGTGGTGGAATATTTACCCTTCTATATAGCAATAGGTACATGAAGGTCTAAGGTAGGTAAATTCACTGACGTGTCAAAGGATAACTAAGCTTGAGGTAGCCAAGGTTCAAAATGTTGATTTTGTGTCAGATTTCGGTAAGCTAAAAAGCAGACACGTGTCGACGAAACGTCGACATGTTGATTTTACTTCGATGGAAACATAGTAAAAAAAAACTACATTTATTCACAAAATTTCTATGTCGGTGTCTATCGAAATCATGTCGGTAAATTGAAAACAAAACACATGTTGGTAAAATTTTGACGACATGCATAGATATTTGATATTACGAAAATAATAAACCAACTAACAATGCGACAAATTTTGTTCCACAACAAGAGAATTATCATTATCTGTGGTTGAATCAACAATAAGTGGAGATAAAAAAACACTATCTCGAAGAGAATCAATAAAACCAAAGTAAGATGTGGACTCATAAAAGATAGCATCTGCAAAAACAATGTAACGATGACTAGATAGATAAAAATATCGATACCCTCTTTATGTTCTAAAGTACCCAATAAAGACACATTTAATGGAACAAAGAAATAATTTGTCAAAACGTAATGACATATCTTGAACAAAATTACCACACCCAAACACTATAAGAAGCAAAGAAAATAACTCCTTCTCAGGATGCAAGTGCTTGAGAGACTTCACCACCGAAAGGAGCAAACAGTGTTCTATTAATAAGATAAAAAGCAATAAAGACAACGTCAGACCACAAATACTTTGAAACATTCATCTAAAACATAATGGTGTGTGTAACATCCAGAATATATCGATGTTTATGCTCAACCACGCTATTCTGTTGAGACGTATGAAAACAAATGATTTAATGAAGAACACCAAGAGTAGCACAATAGTAATTTTAAAGATCAATTTGAACAAATTCAAGTACATTATCAGTGCAAAAGATTTTTAAAGTAACAGCAAACTGACTTATTATTTCTATAAAAAATTTCTTTACTACATCAAAAGACCCAAACACGATCTCGAAGAAGATAAACCCAAGATGCCTATGAATAATCATCAACAAACACAATATAATATCTATAATTAAACGCAAACGACACTCTAACAGGACCCAAACATCACAATAAATCAACTCAAATAAACTCTAACTAGTAGTAAAACTAAGACGTCTATAAGTAGTATAATGATGCTTACCTAACCAATATGACTCACAAAACAAAAGAACTGACAGAAACCAAAGATACAGCCTGCTGAAGCTTACGATAAGACGGATGACTAAGCCAACAATGTCACAATAAGGACGACTCCTATGTAGATGTAAGAGATGCTAATCGCCAAGGTATCTCATTACAAATAAACAGATACACACCATTTCCACGACCCAAACCAATCCTTTTCCCTATCTATAAAGTCAGAAAGACACAATGAAAGAGGAAAAAGGTCACAAAATAGTATAATTGCTTTATAATAGCACTAATAGACAGAAGATTAGTAGGTAAATAAGAAACATAAAAGACTTTATCAAGTGTAATGTGAAAAAAGGCACTAACACCTTTCAATATTAGAAAGATATAGCCATCAACAACGGAAATGAAATGGTTCAGACAACCGAAAAAGACGAGTAAAAATATTTCATATACCAAACATGTGGAAAAAAACACCAGAGTCAATAATCCAAGAACTATCACTAGAAGTTAATAAAACACTAATACATGTGGTAGAAGCATGTGATGCTATAGCAGAGGACTAGTTGACTTGCAACTACATAAACCAACAATAATTAACCTTAGAAATGGATACTATCTAAATAAGTTGATTTGTAGATGATGTAGTGAACGATGTCTCTATAGTAACATAAGCAAAAGAGATATGTAGGACTTCACAAACTTTACCCAACACTATCAGATTGATGACTAAACTTGCCACAATGCTCACACTAAGATCATCCTTTCCCCGTAAAACAACCACTACGACTGCAACCATGACCGCGAGAAGAAACAACTATCGCAGACTGATCTACGAATAGCAATTATTGTAACAGTAGAAATCCGTAAAACTCTAAAGAATGTGGACTATAAAGAAGGAACAGTCTCCACCAAAAATTTATCCCCACATATGTGATCCCAACTCTAGGCTAAGACGAGACATAAATACGGAAAACTCCTCAAGATACACCCTCATTACAGAGATATCCACCACAAAAGGTCGATAAATTTTCAACTCATCCAAAAATACATGCAGGGACATGAAGTAGTCCTATACTGAATGATCAGCTTGACAAATAGTAAAAATCTACTCATATATCTCAGATATCTGGAAAATATTTGTCTCAGAGATCTTCTTGACAGGTTTGAATATACAGTTGACAAATCAAGATATAACGACACAGTCGTTAGTCTTTATAAGCAGCATCATTGGCATCAAGGGGATTATGTGTGAAATGACGGATCTTCCTATGGATACTAAGAAATGTCTTAAAGGCTTAAGACCAAAGTAAATAGTTTTGTCCATTACGACAAACATACTAAAATTTTTCAGAAGTGTATCTTTAGACATGGGAAAAGAGACCATAAAGTAACAACAACAACAACAACACAATATGATCAGAGATAAACAATAACAAAAAATGGTACTAAAGTGTCACAGATAACTTCCCGAACATGTAGTCTCAATCTAAAGCAATAAAAGGGATAAAAACAATCTCCCAAACATAAGTTCAGTTTGAGGGCATTAAATAGAGAAAGATGGACATCCGCAGCCTAGATCATGACCAAAAAAAACTCACCGATAAGACTGTTAAGCTATCGAGGATGTCGAGAAGACCCGACAAGCGAGAAAACCCACCCTTTTTTGTCCATCAGAGATGGAGGAAGCCCTGGAAGGGCTAACTAGCAATGGAAGAGGTCCTAGAGGTGTCTAGTGATGCTAAAGGATAGGCTAGAAGGTGGTGGGAAGGTCGCTAGGAGGACTCGTCGGCGAGGAAGAAGCCTCAAGTCAGTGGTTCAACAGCTAGGGTTCCCCACCCCCTCAACTCCATTTTTTAAAGGAACCTTGCATATAATACCATGTTGGTAGAGAAAATGAAATTATCTTTACTGATGATGGGAGTTACACGTATATAAGGACATTCAATAAATGGATATCCAATTATCTAAATAAGCTAATAGCTGACTAATAAGTCAAACAATAATTTTTTCCACTGGTAACAAAAATAATTTTAGAAAAAATGCAAATTGCATTATTGACCATAGAGGATTATATCAACAACAGTGGAGGAGCACAAAGGGTTCCTCGTTGCCTTCTTCAAAATAATCACCTCTTGAACAAACCTACAGCATAAGTCTTGACTAAAGGATGAAGGTCAACAAACATGCATCATCACCCCTAAACCATGAAAATCAGCACGCTCTAACCCATTTATTCTTCTCAGTCGTTCTTAGGAGCAATTAAGTCACAAAATTTGAAACTACATTTCTTCTGTTGATGATATATGAGAGATGCACAAAAGGATCAATTTTTTTCCCTACATCTCCATTGCTTCTATATATATAGAGAGAGACTAATTTTTTGATAGAGTTTGTCCCTACTTAAAATAAATAAGACTTTGAATCTCTCAACCATTGGATTTGCATTTTATGGTAGATCTAATAGAAAAAGTGATTAACATAACTACCCTTTTATTTAATGAAATTTTTTTAAATTATTGTCATTTAAATATAGCTACAAAGATGAAAATAGATCGTTAAGATTAAAAACCTTACTGCTAATGTCTTATACATGGTGTAAGCAAAAGAAAGCATGCACATCCAAAAACTTTAAAAGAGGAATAATCTCAAGCCTTGTTGTATAATTTTACATACAAAGATGAATTTTGTAAAGTTGGTGTTAGCAATCGATTAACAAGAAGAACACACACACACACACACATATATACATGTACTTATCATGGAAGCACCCATAACTCCAACATTCATGTCACACAAGCCCACCACCTTACCATGTATGCTTTCAAACCAAATCCAACAACATTTTTCTTAGAAGCATCAAACTATTAGAAGTTGTCTTGTTCATATACTAGCTTAATGTGCATGACTATGAACTTGTAAAATGTCAATTCTACTATATTATTTTAAAAAACAAAATTACAACAATCCTATATTTTTATTATTTAAAGAATACACAGAGTTAAACTTATCAAGGAATGTTAGAATGAGTCTGAAGGCTCGCTTGTTTAAAATGAACCCCTTCTTAGGCCTCTTCAATATTTCATTATTTATTGATATATGAAAAATATAAACCTTAGATATTGATCTAAATTATCTACAAAAACTATAGATCAAAATTAAAATCAATCCAGAACTTCTAACTTAATAATTTAACTTGCAAAAATTCAATAGTCTCATATTAACCAGTAAAAAATGTGATTCTATAAATTCATTGTTTCTTGAGATATGATTTTCAAAATCACTTGATTTTTAAAATGTAAATATCACAATGAATGTTGATCAAATCTATTGTTTAAATGTCACATCTAATGGATGAATTTTAAGAAATGCATATAAATTCATGATTCATAGGCTTATTTTTATTTAAAATTTTTATTTATCTATGATACCTACTATTGAAATTTCAAACCCAATTGAATTTTTGTATGTTGGTTTTATATATATGATGTAGATTATATATTACGGTTGAAAATTTGATATCACTTAAGGATTACGAAAATATCATGGAGACTTAATTTACATAAAGTGAGTCCTTAGACTCCTTACATATGTGTGTGTGTGAGTGTGTGTGTGTACGTGTGTGTGTGTGTGTGTGTGATGGGGTGGGCACGCGCCACTCGCGGCGCGTGCTCAAGCTCCTCAATTAGATTGGACTACCTTCGAGCACAAAACCGCAAGATGCTCCACATCAGAAATACTAACATCTCCAATACCAAAACCATCAGACTCACTCAATGCCTCCTTCAGACAGTTCCAAGTCAGGCGCCTGTGCTGCATTTGCTGAAGCCCATAAAAGATATTGACAAAAGTAAAACACTTGACCAATCTCTTCAGCCATGGCGGGCACATGCACTGCTCCACCTCATCCTTATCCTTGCATAACTCGCTGAAGAACATGCATTTACCCGTTGAACCATCCGCCAAACAACCCACAGCTTCTACAACCCGACAAATCTTCTCACGTGTCTGCGGACCACCACCATCGCCACCATTGGAGAAAATAATATCATGAATAAGCTGATCGGTAACATTCTCCCATCCATGATCCAATGACCTACTGGCCATTGTTTCCTCCGAAGAAACAATCCCACTAGGTGAAGGACCACAAACAGGTGCATTCGAAAGAGATGCGATATCCTGCATTAAATCGAACCAAGCTGAATCCGCCGCACAACTGGTTCTATTTTCACCCTCACCACATCTCGAAGGTACCATTGAGCTATGCTCCAGCACATCCTTATTTGTCTCTGACCGCCGCTTTCGTTTTGCAAAAGGGACCAAGACCATGAATTCCCCTTCTTTCAAAGGAACCGCGCCGATCCTGCCCTCTTCACTCAGTTTGGCGCCCTTTTCGGACAAAAAATCAAACGCACGCAAATTAGGGGAACAAACTAAAAAAGAAGAAAATTGATATTTGGGGTTTGGAATGAACCTTGAAGAAGAGGTGGAAGCAGGGGGCTGCCATGGCGGGAGGGAAGGAATCCTTGCGAAGAGCAGCCTTGAGGTCGCCGATGGTGCTGTCAGGCGAGAGGGTGGTGGTGGTGGTTGACCCGTCGAGAGCTCGGACTCCGATCTCCGCCATCGATTTTGATCGGTCGCTGTTGTGGGAAATACGGAAATGTGGTGGTTTTTGAAACCCTAGAAGGTGGAGGTTTGGCGGGGAAGTGGCGGGAGGAGGAGGAGGAGCAAAACGTGGGCTACCCAACCCACTAACTCACCCAACCTGGTGGTGTTTTGTGTGCTTTGGGTCCGTGCGTTCGGTGTGGATTTGAATATTTCAAGATCCGAGTCAATCAAATTCGTGAGATTGCTTTTCATCTTCATACAAGTTCAAGAGAAGAGACGGGTAGTGTTTGCTCTTGTAGGTGGGCAGCTTTTGGTTCAATTACTCCATGCAAGCTACCAACGATATTCGAAAAACATCATCTATGGAGCTAAATTATTCATTTCAGTTTATGTGAGACTATTAAGGAAATTCCCACTCGCATACAAATATCAGTTCGAGAGAAGAGACGATTAGTGCTTCACTTTGGTATTTTCTCTTATCTGATATCAATTTCGAAGGATAGCAACTTTACGTTCATTTATTCCATACAGGCCACCAATGACGTAAAAACAACATCTCTGGTTATGTGAAATCAGATTGTTTATTTCAGTTTATATCAGAGTACTGAGAAAATATCCACTCACATACCGACATATGGCAAAATATCCCGATAATTCACCAAAAAAGCTCATTTTCATTGACTTTTTTGCATATTTTGAACCATGTGTAAGGCCAAACAAATATGGATTAAGTTTGACATGCTTTGATTTGTACAACTGCAAGATTGATTTAAACATAAACAAAACTCAAGTCCATATCAAATTCAACAAACATGATCTTGACCTAGAGTATACAACAACAAATCCTAGTTGAATTTATCAAGTGGAATGGACAGCATAATTTCACTAAAAAGTGGAATTAACAAGATAGAACTATTTTTTTAGCAAGAAATGATCATGAACTTTTTTACATTCCAATATTATTCTTTCTGTCTCATTTTACTTCAATCATGTCTCATTTCACCATATTCATGTCTTATTTCACCTCAATCATGTTTCATTTCACCTCAATAATGTCTCATTTTACCTTGATATTGTCTTATTTCTCCTCGATCATGTCTTTATTTCACATTAATTATGTCTCATTAAACATTATTAATTATTATCACGTTTGTGATATTATTAATGTCTCATTTTTATATTAATTTTAGCTAATTATCTATCTGTAAAGTTGTTAACAGATTGACAAGTCTATTGAATGTTGAATCTTATTTCTTTCTCCTTAATTATGTCTCATTTGACATTAATAATATCTTATTTCATCTTAATCATGTACCATTTCATCTTATTCATGTCTCATTTTACCTTATTCATGTCTCATTATTATTAGATTTACAATATTATTAATGTCTCATAGGATATGATACTTAAATACCACAAAATCATGTTTCACAAAGTATGATATAAAAATTATCATGTCATACTATACATAATCATGTCTCACAGAGTATGATACAAATATTATCATGTCTCACAGAGTATTACTATATTATCTACTCATAAGCATTTCTTTGCATAATGACTTAGTTGCTTGTGTTTTTTGCGTTGCCTTTTATATTTTCCACTACATTGTGATTATCTTCTTACCTTTATTCTTCTTCAAAGTTGAGACCGACACTTAAAAGGAAAAAATGTCTGTCATCAGTAATTGTAGACCAATACTCTTTTTTTCTTATAGGAGGAACTTTATCATTATATGTGATTCTAAACCTTATAGTTATGACGCATTCCTCGCAATAGGCATATGCATCATAATAATCGAAGGCAATACATGTCATTACATGTTCACATGGAGTGCCTATGACATCAAATTTTTACAAGAACAAGTTTGTGTCACCAAGATGGACCTCCTCAGGTCCTTTAACTATGTGAACTTAAAAATGAACAATTGAAACTAGACACACTATTAGGTGTCTTTCTTATTCCTACGTATCATTTAAAAATTTTTCTGTAGGACGTTAACTTACTAGTCAACTTATTTACAGCTATTATTTTCTTATAGAAATAACTAGCTATCTTCTTCCATGTTCCCTCAATCATTGCTATAATTAGCAAACCTTTAATATCTATTAATATGTTGTTCAAACTTTCTAATAAATTCAAAGAATGCAAATTATATCTATGATAGAAGAAAAATGCATTTGCCTCGCATTCATTTGCTCCAAAGCTCTCAACCTTCTAAAGTGCAATAAGATTATATGTCTTCAACTTGTTTATCCTTCTTTCAAAGTCAAAAGTTGTATAAGCTTTAGCTGTAGCTAAAAATATAGACTTAACACCTCTATCATTAGTGGTTACGAGAAAGTTGTTTGACAGGTGATACACAATAGCCATGAAAAGTATTTTGAAAAGCTATCTCAATGTCATACTTTCTTTCAATTTGATATAACTGTCAACTAGTTTTTATAATTATATAAACATTCTGACAACTACTCAAAGAATCAAGTCCTTGTATGTTTATTTTTAATTTCCACAATGGTAAAAGTTAACAGAAATATATGATTGCTACCATTCATAACTATTATACTAATAAAACAACTAGGATATTTTCCTGTAATATGAGTGTCATTCATAATAATTATCGATCTCAAGTGTTGCCTGAAGCTTCTCAATGATGCACTAAATGCTCAAAAGAAGCGATGAAAATAATTATTAGTCCACCTTAATACAGTAACATTATTACGATCGCTCTTTTTAAATTTTCTCATGTACAATGGAAGTTGAGTAAAAGATTCATTCTAAATAGAATTAAATTTTTTAAAAGCCTTTTGTTTTGTATGATAGACTTTATCATAAGACACCTCAATTCCCTAAACTTTCAACATCTCTACTTGAATCATCTTCGAGGTAAAAGATTCATTTGTCATAATATGATCAAAGATTTGGTCACAAATGAAATCACTTGTATACTGTTTGTGGTCTGGTTCATCAATAACAACATTACAAGTATGTTGTAAATTGCACTTTTTCACACGGAATTCGATTCTAACAGAAACAAGTCCACTAATAAACTAATGACAATCAATAACTATGCAAGTGGTTCGAAACTTTTGTAGAATACACTTTTTTGGTTTTGTAAACAAAATGTTTTTTTATAACATATGTCTTGAGAACTCGCTTGAATCCAATTACACCAAAAAACAGTTGACTGACAGTTAAATCAAAATCATTGTCATTAATAATGATTTCTTCAAAAATTTAAGTGTCAAAATCATCATCAGAAGTGTTATATATGTTCTTATTCTCTTCAAACATTCCTTCACTATCATCTACTCCATACTTAGTAATGACAATATCCAATCCAGTATACATCTCAATCTCATTATCATCCATACCTTCATCCTCATCATTATATAATATTTGATTTTCATCGTCCATAATTATACCTTTATAATCTATCATTGGTTATGTCTCTGGAATGATTTTATCTTCTCCTCAAGTTAATCCAGTTCTATATTAAAGATATTGAAAAAAAATAGTTTTCAATGATATAATTTAAATAAGAATGATATGTAAATTCAAAGTAAATATAACTATACCTACTAGACGATACATCAATTGCACAAGGTTTTTCTCCTCCTACTCTAGTGACAAAGAGCTCTAATGCTACATAAATGTCCAAAAAGAAGCAAAGCATTCAATTCACATCATCATTGTTTAATACATCAATATAAAAGTCTTTGGTAGGCAGTCTTACTTTATAATGTAGTTCGATTGGATATTCTTCAATAAATGTTTGAATAATTTCCTCATACACTATACAATTGAGCTTATTATATTTTAGACTCTGATTCATAAACAAAAATGATTTATAATCATTGCATTAAGAAGATATATCTCCTTAACTCCACTCAAAATATCCATCATATTAATATATCAAATGTATTGCAGAAGTATCCATAATGATAACTCTACAAAAAAAGATATCATATCACATTATATACAAATCAGAGATAAAATAATATAAAACATGTTACATAATTGAAGAATGGCACTCAATACAAATTAAAGTATGATTTTTCTAAAATTCAGCATCCATTGGAATTCAAAACCACAACCCTCTAATTGAGTAATAGTCACATATCAAATGAACTATGCTTTGTTCAAGAATTTTTTCTTGAACAACTATAGATAATTAATCATTTTCAAGTTCACATAGTTAAAGAACCTCAGGAGGTTCATTTTGGTAACAAAACTTTATCTTGTAAAAAATTTGATGTCATAGGCATTCCATGTGAATATACAATGACATGTATTGCCTTCTATTATCATAATGCATAAGCCTATTGCAACGAATGGATCACAATTACAAAGTTCAGAGTCGCCTATCATGATAAAGTTCCTCCTACAAAAAAGAAAGAACATTAACCTACAATTGTTGATTATAGACATTCCCTTCCTTTCGAGTGTAGACCTCAACTTGAAATAAGAAGAAGGGCAAGAAAAACATCACAATGTAGTGGAAAAATTAAAAAGTAATGCCAAAATGCAAATAACTAGTTCACTATGTAAAGAAATGTAAAAAAGTGCCTGCGAATTGATAACATAGTAACACTCTGTGAGACATATGTAGACACCCCAATTTTGAGATGGCTCATAGGCAAACTCTCCAGATGTTGCTTTGGATGCGAGAAGCTCAACCACTTTTGAATCCTACTCAATCATTTAACCAGCCAGAGATCATTGCATAAACCGACCACAATCCCATAGCAAACCAGTGGCCCAATTGACAATTCAGATAGCTAGTGGAGAGCACCAATGTAGAGCACCTGACTGGAGCACCAAGCAGAAGTACTAAAGTGGTGCACCTAGCTGGAGCACCAAGGTGGCGCACCTAACCAGAGCACCATCCTGGCACACCAAGCTAGCGCACAGCCACTTTTCAGAGTGCTGGCTGCTGGCTTTCCATCTCCCGTGCTTGTAACCCTTGCCAATGGATATTCCCTACGAATCTACGTTAGCTCTTCGTTTACGAGGCTGTCTGCATCTCATGGGAGTTATCCTTGTGGAACTCTATAAAAAGACCTCCATTGGCAACCATTTAGGACACTTGGTGAAGCCATTCACTTATTCCCAGCAACCCTCTCTCGTTTTCTGAAGATATCTTTGCATTCCAGAGCATCCTCAGCTAATCCAAAGCAACAAGGAAGTATTATCTTGAGCCTTCAAGGAGGAAACACCACAAGCAAGGTAAGATCTTTACTCCTCTTTCATTTATCCTTTTATTTAAGCTCTAGATATTACACTGTATAAAAGCATGTAAAGAACAAGATATCTGATTTGTTAGTAAGCTGTTTTCATGATGTTTTTGTGATGAGATAA
>JAMKQA010004916.1:0-25113 GCA_024699735.1 Posidonia australis | reverse complement strand
GAACATGATTTTAAATTTTATCAGGAAAGGAAGCATGCTAAATCATGAAGTGTCACTGAGATGTGTTTTGTTTTTGTACCAAGAAATGTGCATACGTTTTCTGTCTATTCTTTCTCTCTTGTTCGTATCTTCTATCATGCTGTGAGAAATGTTGAAAGTTTGTTCTTTTCTTGTTATCGATCTCATACTCTATTAGTTGGGTTGTAAGAACATGATTTTAAATTTTATCAGGAAAGGAAGCATGCTAAATCATGAAGTGTCACTGAGATGTGTTTTGTTTTTGTACCAAGAAATGTGCATACGTTTTCTGTCTATTCTTTCTCTCTTGTTCGTATCTTCTATCATGCTGTGAGAAATGTTGAAAGTTTGTTCTTTTCTTGTTATCGATCTCATACTCTATTAGTTGGGTTGTAAGAACATGATTTTAAATTTTATCAGGAAAGGAAGCATGCTAAATCATGAAGTGTCACTGAGATGTGTTTTGTTTTTGTACCAAGAAATGTGCATACGTTTTCTGTCTATTCTTTCTCTCTTGTTCGTATCTTCTATCATGCTGTGAGAAATGTTGAAAGTTTGTTCTTTTCTTGTTATCGATCTCATACTCTATTAGTTGGGTTGTAAGAACATGATTTTAAATTTTATCAGGAAAGGAAGCATGCTAAATCATGAAGTGTCACTGAGATGTGTTTTGTTTTTGTACCAAGAAATGTGCATACGTTCCCTGTTAATCCTTTTGGGTACCAATTTTCTTCTCTTCATGATGCAACTGCTTCTTGGATAGTACCACCACTATTTGCTTGCTTTCATAATTTAATATATGAATGCATGGAGTCACTCCATCCTTCCATACTTTCTTTAACTAAATTCAGTTGTTTTTGAATGGTGACTAAATTCATTTTGTTATGATTCTGTAAAACTATTTATTCAGTCGTGAAGGAATAGTTTCTTGAGATTTTTTGCATAGTCTTTGTTCTGATATCTTGTGTAACATATGTTAGATTGCTCGGTTCAAACGCCAGAAAGCTGCAGAATTGAAGTTGCAGGAAATAAGAGAAAGGAAAGAGAGGCGGCATAGATCACTGAAAGCAGCGGCCACATCTAGTCCTGTTGAGGTTGGGGAGGAAGATATGCTGGATGACGACAGTGAGGAAGAACGGGAGGTTAATTTTTCAGCCTTTGTGGTTTTCTGCATATTGAAGCTACTAAGATAAATGAGTTAGCATTCTAGCAACTAGCAGTAACTGGCAAGCTGAGAAGTTAGCTCAAAAACACCATCTAAACGTCACAAGATGAAGATAAAAAAAGGGTTTAGTTGATTAGTTCTTATAGGAGTGCATGACAGGAATTTGAGGTAATTAAAAGAAAAAGAACCCAGCCTTTTCCAGATCAAAGATGAACTTTAGGTGGATTAATGCTATTTGAGGTACACTGCTAAATATGGCATTTTAGAATTAGTAGCTATTTATACTTCCAACTTGCCACTGAACATGATTTCATGATTGATAATTACATGTAACAATTACTTAAGTAAAGAAAGAACGTATCTTGTAAATCACTTATTCTGTGTGCTTGTTTAAAATTTTTGTTGAAGCATGTATGATATATTCAAAAATAAAATCATTAGGATGAAATTTTCAAAAATATCATAAGGATGCCAACATATCAATTTACCTTTCTAATTTGCAATATACTTGTTAAAGTTTCATTTGGTAAAAAAGGATTGGCTTGGTCTACGAAATTTGCGTGAAAAATGAAAATGATGTTTCTCAAAAAATGCTAGGAAAAACCCAGCAATCTTAATGTATGGTTACAAGATTTTACAACATTCTAATATTTGTATATTTTTAGGATGACACATGATTTTGACATTTTTTACACAAGTTCATTTTCCCCAATTTTTCTATCCATTAATTTCTATAAACTACCACCTTCATTACCCCTTCTTTGAGAAAAGAAAAGTAATTTACATTGGCATGAGATAACACCTCCAGCTAGTATAGTTACAATTATTTATAGGTTTCAGTGGATCTGGGTTGACTCGAAAACTCGAAAACTGAATCAACTTGACTTGTGTGGGTTAGGTTGGGTTAGTTTTTTTGTATCATGAGTTGAATATAGGTCAAAATCTCAAATATGAACTTTTTAAGTTATATATGGATTCTAGGATTTGACCTAAAACCTGAAGGTATATATATAATTATTTATTTATATTTAGAAATATATATTATATATATAATTATTTATTTATAAAACCTTAATAATTTTTATTTAAAATTTTATCTCTTATTCGTTTCACGCAATCTTCTCTCATCCATCTGTTGTTCACTCCATCTTGGCATATTATGATCTCTCTCTACCCCATATTCTCTTCATCTTAGCATATTCTCTCCTCACTCCATCTTAGCATTTTCAGATCTCTTGTCTTCTGTTCTCCCTATTGCATCTTGACGTATTCTCTCCTCATCATTTGTACGACGCATGAAAATTTTTATGGCTCATCAAGCAAAAATAAACTTACCAAATTGTTCTCCATCGTCATGAATTATTTATAAACTTCAAAGTAATAATTTATATTATTCAAGGAATATCAGTAAATTATATCTTTATCTACAACATAACTAGATTATTCACTATTTTCTATTTGTTATTAGTGTTGCATATTTTTATATAATATACCATAAATGTAATCTTTAGTTCTTAATAAATATATATAAAACTCGAGATCCTGATCCAACTTGAAGTTTATGGGTTAGGTTGGGTCTAGACTGATGTTAGATTGGGTATGAGTTTAAAATTATCCAATCTGAATAATTTAGGTTGGGTTGTGGGTTTGTCCTTGACTCGATCCGATCCGATCCATGTACATCTTTAGGTTTCACCATGGAATTTCTGCAAACCAAATCAATAACAAATCCAACCTTTTCAAGTTGCTAGTTTTTGGCATTCCACAAAAGTCATTTTCCATCTGCCATTTTCTAAGAGATAACCACATTCATCTACTCTTTCAAAAATGAAAATAATTCATGTTTACATGAGGTATCTACACCTCTACTAGTTTATATATAAATGATACTAATGGCCATAAATAGATGGAAAGAACTGAGCCATGTTGTCAACCCAACGTAGTGGAATTAAAGCATGGTGGTGGTTCTTGTCGTATCTGGTGCTTTCACCACCACCAGCTGTATATAAATGAGCTATGGCTTCATTCTGAAATTTCTGCAAACAAAAGTAATAACATAAATTTGAGTTGTGGTGTTTTAGATTTCCTATATGGCATACAAGTTCCACATATCAACTAAATGTTTTCAGTCATGTCAATGATATAAAAAACTCGGTCATCTTTAAAGTGTTTATTGTTGGTACTACTTTCACCTATAAAACTAGTAATAATCTATTTTTTCCCCTCTGGATTCTCTTTCCTCTTTGATCTCTCAGCATTTGGTGTTGTGATGCAAGAGTTCTACTTCAAAATTTTTTTGTAACTGTTAAAATTTTTCCTGAAGGCAAGCAGAGATGCAATTTCCTGACAAGGTCTGTCCAGGGTTATTAGCATTTTAGCCTGCTGAATTTAACGTATTTCCTTTGTAAATATCTATAATTAAGTGTTCCAGCATCACAAAAGCTACTTTGCGGCTCATGTACAATATTCTACATCTCTAGTTATTTCTAGATCTAATTATTCTTTTTCTTAGCTTGTTACGGTTTATTTACTTGTGTTGTTTCCTCATGATTTTGCTGCAGGCGTGGGTTGCAACCATATCCCTGTCTCTCTGTAAGGTCAGCTTCCTTCATTGGTAAACAAAAATTGCACCAGCTGATATGTAGAATCGAGAAATATTGAAGATATAGCTTTTTATGCTTTAATTACCATTTTCAGGCATTTGATTTGCTAGAAATGCTAAAAAGAGAGGATGAGATGCTTTCTACCGTGAAGGAAAAGCAACTGCAGGTATGACCTAGTAATAATTTTGCAGTTACATTCTTTCGGGCAATGTGTTGTTTACAGGAAATAATATTTTTTCTTGTTGTCTGTAAAGTGATCGATATAATATAAAAACCTGGATGTATTTTCTTATTTTGACACCTTTCACAAAAAAACCAAGGAATGATATACTTTTTCTGTTTTAAAACATTGTTATTGACCTCTAGTTGTTCTCCTGAATGAAATGAATTGTTAATTTGCATAGAGGTCCCTTGTCAAATGGATAGTTGGAAATGTTGTAGTCATACTTGTCATGGTGCCAAGGCACCATGGCAATGAGCCCATGTGCCTTGGGCACTAGGCGGTAATAAATATACTTATTTTACACGTTTTTTCAGTTTTTTTATATGTTTATAAATATATGTATAATGCATTAATAAATTAATAAACCATGTTAAAATTAATAATAACAATCTAAGTATAAATAAAATCTTAACAATAACAATAACAATATTAAGTTCTTAACAATAATAATAAGTCAAATAGTCAATAACAAATAACAATAACTAAGAAAAACTAAATAATAGTGAAAAAGAGTCAATGTTTGATAACAAAAAAAACGAAATGATCATTGTTCTTCTTCAATATTCATCAACATCAATGTTCAAAATCAAAATTTTCATCGTCCTCTTCTTCTTTGTAGGATTCTTCCTCTTCATCCTCTTTTTCTTGAAATTCTTCTTCCTCATTATTAACGATTTCCACAGGTTTTTTGCCATTTCTTGAATGTTTTTTTACATTTGTTCTACATCCACGTGTACGAGGCCGTTCATTTCCATGTCCATTCTTATGGGAATGCCCACGACCACATGTTGTTGGAGTTGAAGTAGGTTGTGCTTGATTGGTCAATCTTCTAACACGATCGGCATGAGACTTTGAAGTCTATTGTTGCATCAACTTGTGCTTATGTGAGTCCCTCTTCTGCATACATAAACTCATTACGGCTCTTAGTATGTTCGTCATCCATTCATGGTTATAATTTAGTTCATTCACATGTATAGATCAAAATCTTCATCATTGTTGTTTCGTCATCCATTCATTATGGCTCTTAGTATGTTTGTCATCCATTCATGGTTATAATTTAGTTCATTCACATGTATAAATCAAAATCTTCATCATTGTTGTTTAGTTTTCTCATTTGAAAGTTTTCGTAAGGTCGCTCGTTATAGTTGATGAAAACAAGCTTGTTTAATCTTTCTTAGTCTTTGCGATTCTTTCTTTTCGTGTGGATTTATTAACGAAAGAGAGAAAAAATTAAATGATTCAAATATGAGGTGTTGAAATTTCAAAATAGCAAAAAGTAATGATAAGTGTTGATGTTTCTTAGTTCTTACAAATTCAATTGTACTTCAATTACTTTCATGATTGAAGGTAGTACAACAAAGGCTTAGGATGCGGATGGCAATCTTCTTAAGTTAGTATTCCATAAGAGTCTCACCAACTCACTGCATGAATAAAGAAACACATTGTCAAATTCAAATATCATCAAGTCACATATATTAAAAATTAAATTATGCAACAAACATCTACTTGGTTGTTGCAAAGTAACTGAATTCTTTGCCATTTCACTACCAACTATTTATCTTCTTTGCTTGTAAGAGTCTACTCTCAACATGATTTGGTTCCATTCCTTATCTTTCATCATTTGTTCCGGGCATACTTGAAATAGGCCTCATAGAAATCAGTAAGTGGGGAATCATTTTTCTTTCTTTTTTTAAGTAGATCATGAGATTTAGAAATGCTCCAACACTAATTAGAGAATGATCATAAAAGTGTAGAGTTCGATGCTTCTCAATAATATCTAAAATAGGCTTGTAATTCCTCTTGTTATTGCTAAAATTATTTTTAATTGCTATCTTGACATAAATGAATGCATGTGTAAGGTAATATAGGACTAGTTTCTCATCACAATCAACTAATTTCAACAAAACTATAAAGGGATGAGAAGTTGTTTGGCAATCTTCCAAATATTCTAGAAATATGTAGAAAGCACTACGTTTATGATTTTGTGCCTCGAGTAGTTTCACCCAACTAGACTCGTTTATGTTGAAAGCACTACGTTTAAGGATACTATTGATATCATACATGCTTTGAAGTGTTAGATATGAAGTGACAAATTTAGTAACACCACATCATGGAGACTAATGTGAAGGTAGACAAAGGATGTGATCTTCCTTCGATAAATCTAGTAACACCACATCATGGAGACAAGTGTGAAGGTAGATAAAGGATGTGATATTTCTTCCTATGACTATCACTTCCTTAATTTTGATAATTTTTCAATGTCCTCAAGTATGAGATCATTGCAATGTGTTAAAGTCCAAAATATTTTGTTATTATTCATCATAAAGCTTTTTCCCTACAAGAACATAATTTACTACGTTATCTGTGCACACTTGTATCACATCTCTTTACCTACATGAAAGCTTGCATCTTTAAGAAGTCCCGACAAATAATCTACAGTCTTCTCAAGTCTTGAAGCGTCAATAGAATACAAGTAGAAGGTACCTTTTAAAGAATTCACTAAAAAGTTGATTAAACTTTTTTGTCGCTCATTTGCCAATCTATCAGACATTAAAGTAACACTATATTTTTTTCAATGCACATCGAACTTTCTCCTTATTTTTATGCACATTGAACTCTCTCCTTATTTTTACCACATCATTGAACTTATTCTCCAACAATGGCTTCCTTGCTCAATGGAATGAAGATGGTTTATATCCTCTTTTATAGTATTCAATGGTTTTACAAAGTACTTCAACCATCAACTTGTTGACTGTGTTGAAAGGCAATCCACCCTCATATAGGATATCAACGAAGAATGCATCAACCCACTCCTTGTCTTTTTTCTTTAAGTAGTCCTCAATTACTATTTGTTGATTGTCTTTTCGTTACCTTATTTCGAGAACAAAGGTGCAAAGACTTTTCCCGCACAACACAATAGAATGGCTTATGTTCTTCCCAATTAGGACAGTTGGCTTCGCAGTTTCACTACTTGAAGACATAATTATCTCCCTTAGTTGTTGTGTAGTGGTAGAATAAGTAGGTATTGTGTTGCTTCCATCAATTCCAATTGATGGAGCACTAAATGCAATGTTGGGCTTCATTTTTTTCCCTTTATTACACCACTTCAACATCTCGTCAGCAATGATCGTTGTTGTCTTGGGACATTTACTGACATCAATGAAGTCTCCAATCAAATGCTCTTTATGCCTCTTAATATCACATTTGGAGATCTTTCCACAACGTAAGCATTGTACCGAATTCTTTTTGTCAAGAGTTGTCCACCATGCATCTTCCATCTGATCGTCTGACTTAGCTCATCTTGCTTTATAATGTGATAAGATTGGATCAATACAGGGATGCAAAGTGAATGATGCATCTTTGTATTTAACTTGGTGGGAGTGGTGTAACTTGTGGAGTGTTCTCTTTTTGTGACATCCTATGAATATAATAAATGAAAAATTAAAAGAAGAAGCTTGTGATGAAAACAACAACAGTAATATCAAATGTTAAGATAATGAGATAATCAATAGTCATGTTATTCTGAATTTTAAATAAAAAGAACAAAAAATCATGACTAAAAACACATCAAAATCAGTAAACATGGGTGGGCAAAATCCACTTATATATAAAAAAATATGAACAAAAACCACATAAATATCAAGACAAAATACCAAAATCGACATCAAATGTTTATTGAAGGGAAAAAGATAAAAACTGTTTGTGTTATTCTTAAAAGAAGAGTTACATATATAGGAATTATTAGATACCCAAGGATAAACGGATATCTAATAACCCAACAACCCATAACTAACACTAACATAGATTAAAAGACAATTCTAGCACTCCTCGTCAAGTTGGAGTATACATATTAACTATGCTCAGTTTGTTACACAGAGACTGTAACATCCCAACACTCAATCCTTTTGTAAAAACATCAGTCAACTGCTCTGATGATTGAGTATAAGGAGTAGAGATAACACCTCTCATCACCATATCCCGAATGCAATGACAATCAATCTCTATATGCTTTGTACGCTCATGAAAGGTGGGATTATTGGCAATGAAAATGACTGTTTGGTTGTCACAATATATCGACATAGACTTCTCTGATAGACAATCAAGTTCTGACAACAAAGATCGATCTGATCCATATCATCTCACATGTTGTTTGAGCCATAGACCTGTATTTTATTTCTGTACTGGATCGTGATACCACATTCTGTTTTTTGCTACGCTAGGTAACAAGATTTCCTCCAACATTAGTGTAGAAGCCTAATGTAAATTTTCTATTTCCTCAATTTCTTGCATATCTTGAGTCAGAATATGCCATGATATCCACATGGTCATTGTTCTTATAGATCAAACCTATGCTTAGAGCACTTTTTACATAGGCAATGACACGCAAGGTTCCACTCCACTGCACTTTTTTAGGCTCATGTATGAACTGACTAAGCAAACTCACTGCATAGGCAATGTCTGGCCGAGTCATTGTCAAATAGATCAATTTACCAATCAACCTCTTGTATTGGCAAGGGTCTTCTTTTAACTCTGAACTCGTATCTTAGAAGGATTGTGACTGCTCAATAGGGGTGCTCTCGGATTTGCATCTTAAGCATGGTACTAAATGTTTCCGACACGTGTCTTATTTTCAATTTACTGACATGACTCCGACACGATATCGAAATGGAAGTTTTCTGAACAAATGTAATTTTTTTTTACCGTATTTCCAGCGACACGATTCCGACACACCGATATTTCCCCGACACGTCTATTTTTCAATTTATCGAAGTCCGACACGAAATCGGCATTTAGAACCATGATCCTAAGAGACCTGTATCCTGAAGAAGATCAAGAGTATACTTTCTCTAAGACAACGAAACTTTACCATTTGCATAAGTAAAACTATATACTCAAAAAATATCGTGGCCTTCCCATGTCTTTAGTAATAAAGTACGTACTAAGGTGGTCTTTCACTTCTCTGATGCCTTCTCTGTCATTTTCAGTCACCAATATGTCATCAATATAGACCATCAGAACACAACCACGATCTGTCTTCCTGAAGAACATCGAGTGGTCCATTGCACACCTTTGAAAGCCCTCTGTCATCACAATTTTGTTGAATTTTTCAAATCATGCTCTGGAATTCTGCTTAAGGTCATAAATCGCCTTCTTTAACTTGTAAATTCTGTCCTTCCCTTGAGCAACATACCTTGGAGGTTCTCTATTAGCACAGACTGTCAAATCACCATATAGAAATGCATTCTTAACATCTAATTGGCAGAGATCCAAGATTTGTTGATAGCAATAGATAGGACCATCCTGAAGGAGTTGAGGCGAGCCATTGCAGAGAATGTCTGGTCATAATCAATTCCATATATCTTAGTGAAATCCCAAGCAATTAATCTGACTTTATATCTGTCATTAGTGCCGTCAGCCTTGTACTTGATGGTGTACACTCATCTACAAGTGACTACATTAGCTATAACAGGATGGGTCACTAACTCCCAAGTGCCATAGGCTGCCAGAGCAGATACCTCATCATTTATTGTAGCTTTCTATTGTGGAAGTAGGAATGCCTCTTGATGATTCCTGGAAATATACTCAAAAGAAAGGGATATTGCAAAGGCATAGGAATGAAGATACAGAGAGTTATATGACACAAAATTGGATATAACATGGGCAGTAGAAGAACGAATACCTTTTCAAAGTGCAATAGGAAGATTCAAGTCCGTTTGAGGTGGATTTGCATTCGTAGAGGAGGTTAGTTCTACCACAGGAGGCACTGGTGGAGCTTGGCGACGTTGATATACCTATAAAGGACGAGTAGTACCTGTAGGAAGAATAGAGGTATCATAGTGACCAACAACTGGAGGCTCAACAATGGACGGGAGAGGAACCGACTCCTTCACAGACATGGACTCTCTTGAATAACATATGGACTCAAAGAAGGTAACATCTGCTTATACAAAATAACGATCAGAAGGAGGATGAAAACACCTATAACCCCGTTAAGTTTTCGAGTATCCCATAAACATATACTTAATGGATCTAGGAGATAATTTATCAAGTCCAGGAGAGTGATCCTGGACAAAGGCAATACACCTAAAAACTCGTAGGGTTAAAGAAAACAAGGTGGCATCTGGTTGGAGATGTCGTAAAGGGATTTCACCTCCTAAGAGTGTAGAAGGCATCTTATTTATGAGGTAGGTAGTAATAAGAACAACATCAGATCATAAATACTTAGGAACTTTCATGTGAAGCATGATAGTGCGAGTGATATCAAGAGTATGCCTATGTTTGCGTTTTGTCATCCTATTTTGCTGAGAGGTGTGGGGTCAAGTATTCTAATGAATGATTCCCAAGGATGTACAATAAGTCTTGACCTTTTGTTGAACAAATTCTAGAGCATTGTCAGTGTGCAAATATTTTGGAATAAAACCAAATTAATTTTTTATTTCAAATAAAAGTCTTGAGTACATCAAAAATGTGACTACGATCTTTTAATAAATAAATACAAGACACTCTAAAAAATCATCAATGAATACAATGTAGTATCGATACCCAGACACAAATGGGACTCTGGCGGAACCTTAGATGTCACAATACACTAAATCAAATAAGCTAGAATTAAATGCAAGACGCAATTGTCTAAAGGTAGCACAATGATGTTTACTCAACTGACACGATTCACACTCAAAAGGAGAAATTGACACCTAAGGGAAGGCTTGTTGCGACTTTTTGTGAGATGGATGACTTAATCGGTAATGCCAAAGTGAAGTAGGCTCAGGAGTGGACGCGACAGATGCTAATTCTTGAGGTATATCGTCATTGACAAGTAGATATACACCATTTTCTCTTTCATGACCCAAATCAATCCTCCTCCTCGTCTACAAATTCTGCAAAATGCAGTGAAAAGGAAAGAATGTCACATAACAAAGCAATTGTTTTGTAATAACACTGATGGAAAAGGAGATTTACTTGAAAATCAGGTACATATAAAACTTTTTTAAGAGAAAGCTGAGAAGAGACCTGCACAATCTCTTCTCTAGACACAAAACAAGACCGACCATTAGCGATGGCCACAGAATGAATATCATAAAGTTGTGACAAACGGGTAAATAATTTTTTTGTACCTGACATGTGAGAATAGGTATTGGAATCAATGATTCAAGAGGAATCCTTGGATACCAGGAGGGCACTCGTACCCGAGGAGGAAGGATCAGAGGTAGTGGCGACGAAGTCAGTAACCTTTAGTTGTAAGAACCACTCATAATTAACCTGCGAGATGGTGACTGTCTAATTGTCACTGGTGGAGGTAGCTGACGTAGATTCTGTAGTGACTTGTGTGGTGGAAGGTCTACCAAACAAGTCCCAACATTTCTCAACCTGATGACCTATCCGACCACAGTGAGTGCAACGAGAGCGTCCTCCAGTGTCTTTATGGCCACGACCACCCCTCGTGAGCCACTATGCACTCGATCATGCGTAGAAGCCATAACTGACTGATTAGGAATTGTAAAAGGTGTGGTTGTGGAAATACGTCGAACACAGGCAAAGGTCGTCTGTAGGTCGGGCACACTGTTAGCACCATTAATCTGTCCTTGAATCTGAGAGCTAAGATCAGGAGACAGGTTGAAGAGATAGATTGTCACGGTCAATTCTTCACGATATTGTCTCATCTGATTGATATCTGCTGTCAGGAGTTGGTACACCTTGAGCTCATCAAGTAGGGAATGTGACAGTGTAAAGTGTTCTGGAAGACTGGAACAGACCGTTCCCCTTGACACAGAGTAAACAACTGCTTATACACCTCGAACATCTTGGAGATATTCTTCTTATGGCTATAGGTAAGGTGAAGTGTATCTTAGATCTTCTTAGTGGGCCTCAACATCATCACTCCGCGAGCCATAGACGGCTTCATATTGTTCACCATCCAAGAGACAATAGTAATATTATCCGTGAACCAATCCTCATATGTGGCATCCTTATTATCAAGAGGAGGTTTTGTGAGATGATCAATTTTGCGGTGAGCAATGGTAAAGGTCTCAAAACTCTATGTCCACAAGAGATAATTCTTCCCATTCAATTTTTCTGATGTTCCACTTAGGCTTTTCACTGAAGATTCACGTGTAGTCATGATAATAAGAGAATATACGGTCTGATTTTGTGTACTAGTGCAATAAATCACTGATTTGATGTAGAGAAAAACCAAATAACACAGCCACAAACACCTTTTAGAGACTAAATACACAACCTGGAGGCACATAAACGTGTGCATATCACGTATCCACACCTACACAGGAGAAACAAGATAAGGGAAGGCCTACCACATGACGAGAGGCATCGGACGGTGGCTGAAACAAGCCTGGACAGACTTTCCGGCAAGACTGGGGCTGCCGGTGACCCCCTGTCGGCGCTACAGTAGCCGTCGGTGGCAACTGGGTTGGTTGTAGATGCCTGCGGAAGGTGGGGTGGGAGGCGTACGGGTGGCTGGGCTAACGGCTGGGTGCTTCCGGCTTGAACAGGCCGACGGGAGGTGCTGCCCGGCGAGCCTAGGACGGTTTCCGATGAGCTCCGGCGAGGTTTCCAGTGGCTAGTGGTCGAGGGGTGGAGATTAGGGTTTTAACTTAAGTTCTGGTACCATATTGAAGGGAAAAAGATAAAAATTGTCTATGTTATTTCTGAAAGAAGAGTTACATATATATAGGAATTATTAGATACCTAAGGATAAATAGATATCCAATAACCCAACAATCCATAATTAACACTAACATAGATTAAAAGACAACTCTAACAATGGTAAGATAAATAATATCATATTACTCTGAATTTTGAAGAAAAATGAACAGCAAACGGAAATTCACATCAATATGAATAAAAATTGACGAAAGCTACTTATATATCAATAATATGAACAAAAAACACAAAAATATCAAGACCAATGATAAAAAAAAGAGAAATTTCAATAAAAACCATGAGACATACCTTGGAGTGTGAAGATGGAAGGAGTAGAAGTGGTTCTTTTTGTTGGAGACGTCGTTGGAGATGCTGCCGGAAATAGTCACCGGAGTTTCTGCGTTGTCGGAGTGGTTGCCAGCAGCAAGGGATATCCCTGGTGGGAAGGGAATGAGGAGCAGCAGCCGTTGGTTGGAACTTGGAAGGGAAGAGATAGGTTTTTTTTTTTTTTTTAATTGCATCCAGATCTGGTTCATTATGGCGCCATCTAGGCACCCAGGCGGAGCCTGGATGTGCCAGGTCTTCATAAGGCTAATTAAGCCCTAGGCGTCCAGCCACCTCAACCTCTTATGGCGTCTTGGTATCATGGTGCCACCTAAGCGGGCACCGTAATAACTATGGCTGTAGTGTAAGCTAGTTGTAATCCAACCTCATCCCTGTTAGACAATCTTCTTGACAAAAAGCTATTAGAGTTCATCTAGCCAAACTAGCAAAACCAAGCTGTAATACTGGCTCTCTTGTAACTCCTGATGGGTTGAGGATTCTCTTGTGATAATTCATGAGCAATGCAGTGTTGGTTACGATATGTTTATAAAAAGCCCTAGAATGTTAATGGCATGGAACCAGAAGTCCACACATTTAGGGAAATTTCAGAGTCATGTGTCAGTTTTTCAACTGAGATGGACGATTTCTTACCATAGGTTCATTATCTTACTATGTCGACATGACACAAAACTGTATCCTATTTTTGGACTGAAGTTTGATACATCACTGACTTTCAGTGGTTAACAGGGAGTAAATCAACCTACTTGGAGCAGCCATGTTGATTTTAGATCCAGGCATGAACCGGAAAAAACTTCCTTTGGTGTAGAGTTCACCACACTTTCTTAGGTATTGACTACCAAGTACCAAAAGCAATCGAAGAATCTGCATGGAAATTTATATATGTGGTATGCTTGGATTTTACAATTTACATTATTTTGGATACTTTGAGCATGATGACACCAAGAAAATGAAGGGTGAGCACATTTGCAGAAGTGCAGGCAGCATAAACTGAGAATGAGGGAGAATCACATCACATGGATTTGATTATGCTCAGCTCGCAAAAAGAAGAGAATGCAAAAGGACTGGGTCGGTTCAAGTTGAAGGGTTTAGCTGGGATAGAGAAGGAACAAATTACTTGGTAAGAAGCAATGAGGTAGGTACCTAAGCAGGTATATTCTCAAAATATATATGACATCTGACGATTCGAACAAAGAACAAACATGATCGTTATCATTATTGCAACCTTTCTAGTTCTATTTTGCACTTGATGTTTAAATTGACCGACTATTTCTTTCTGAAACTCAAGTAGTGTCACAATTTCCAGGTTTCGCTCTGTTTTACACCTATCCAATGGTGGTCACTCGATAAAAAAACACTACTACGATGAATGAGAAGGGATCTGTTGAATGATTTGAGAACATAATTCTTCAATTACTTGCATTATTTAACTGATCCAGTAGACAGAACAAGCATTTTGTGATATGCTCATGTTTCACATGGATAGCCTTTCTCAGGTAGTTCTTGAAATAATCTAATTAATCTTTCACACATTACCAACATTGCTTAATCCAATAAAGGGTTGATGGATTGATCTTACAGTAAGATAAAGGCATTGTAGTTCTCATTTGTTGTTGTTGAATGTGTGGCTTGATTGAAACATTCAGCGTGTAAGTAAAATTCCTTGCTCAAATTGTTATGATTCACAGTTCTTGTTTTTAGTTGTTGATTATTGCCTTTGTCCTTTTCTTATAGGCAGTACTCTCTTCGCTTACTTGCTTAGCTCAATTCTAAGTTCTTTGGTATTTAATATTCTTCTTTCTTTTTGGTCGGACATGTTCTACTTGTTTAGTGCAAAGTCAATGTTTTTGTCATTTATTCTAGTTAATGATTAACTAGATAATGCAGGAGGGTGGCAATGATATCAGTAGGGAGGTCCTTGATGAACGCAACAAAAAGGCTGAAACCTGGCATCGCAATGCTGCTGTTCAAGCACGATTTTCTAAACCAGTACAACCCATCACATGTGCAACTTTTGCTCAAGATGTTATAGAGGGGAGGGCAATGGTTTCAGATGCCCATGACCATAAACACCAGCCTCCAATATTTGGACCTGCAACCCTTGTGGGTGGAAGATTAACCAGTGAAAGAGAGAGAGTGGCAGCACAAGTTTTTCAACCTGGTTATAGGTACATTCCTTATTTTCTTAATAATTTGTTGGTTTGTCGCCTTTATAGTATCTTTTTTACTTGTCGATACTTTTATTTTAATCAATATACCACACAATTTCTGAATGTGGATTCCTGATGCTTGTACTTGTGTATAAACAAAGGCATCTATATTTTTATTTTTGCCGCATTTTCTTATTAAGGTGGAAAAAAAGTTGGTTTTACTGTACGTCCATCCTTATTTTTAAAAAATTATGTGAATATACCAATCTCTTAGCCAAATCATAGTCCCTTTTTTTCCTGAAATAGGTAGTTCAAAAGTTGGTATATTCATCTTATTATACTTTAATCACATTCATTGGGATTTTTTTTGTTGATTTGAATTGCTTATTATTAATGGTAGAAATTTAGTGGAATTTACAACGGTTGCAATATATTTGCAAAAGTTGCAATATATTTTAGGGGTGATAATTGGATTGAAATAAAACTTGAACCACATATTTCTTATTGTGTGCTTTATATTTTGAGGTTAGAAAACAAAGATAATTTAAGGTGTTAAAAGTTATAATTGCATGCACGCCACCAGCCCTGTGGGCATGTTAAAAGTTATAAATATATTTGTAGATTTAGTGCATTTCATCCCAAATAATTTAGATGTCACTCCTCCCTTCGTTTGTCACATTAGTAAATACTTTTTTACATGCGTTAACGATGCCTCCATTTGTTATACTGGAATTTTCATTTCCACTTGACAAGATTACCGACAATGAGTATTGAAGAGGCTGGCTTACGTGAAATGGAGATTATGAACAAGTGGCAAGAGAGAACTGTGAAGCTTATTGAAGAGGCAAACTCCTCGTGGCACAATGATGGTCCAAAGTTGCGCACCAAGAATGATGAGGATGATGACGATGAGGCTGCTGAAGAGAAGGCAAGGGCTTTTGATGACTGGAAAGATGACAATCCTCGTGGTGCAGGAAACAAGAAACTCACGCCTTGTGGATAAGTATGTTTTGTACACAACGGAGTTATCTATTGCTTTTTGCAGCGGCCTCCGTATTTTTCTTTTTATATATCTGCATGTTTTCTCCTACCATCTTATGATCCTTTTGTGCAAACTCTGTTATAGTTCGATATTTTACATGTTGTGAACTAATAATCCAGTTGTCTTCTAAAATTTTGCTCTCTTTGACGTTACGGAATTATTATTTTGCTTGGTTTTCTTGTAGATGTCTACGGGTTCATTTCCCTTGGCCATTGGATGTGCTTAATCTGAGAAAAAAAGGTGCGAGAGTTTGAGAGGTTTGGAGTTTTTTTTTTCCGATTTATTATCAAAACATTACAATTATCTGATGAAATCCAATGATTCATGTGAACTACATTACATTGTCAACAACAAACTTAGTTGGGAAATTTTGGTTCTTTTCTGTCAACATCGTGCGATTTTGGAATCCAAAATGTATTTTCAAAAGAAAATTGGTTCTCGTCATCTTCCTACGACATTCCACAATCATCCCTAAAGGTATCTCACCATGGTTTCTGTACCTCGCTTACGGAGTGTCCTGTGAACTCTATAGTTGATCTTATAGCATTTGATTGTTAATCCCTACTATCTCACTTTCGATCAAGTAACATAGGTTTAAGAGTGTCGATGTTACTTGTATGAGTATCAAAGATTTTGTACCCACGTAGGTTTAAATATAATCTTTTATAAGACTATATACGAAAGTTTGTTAATTGACGCGTGCATTATAGTCTGTGTCCCGGACACATGTAAACGAATAAATATTCCCTTGTTTTTTTTTACTTTGAGCTCCTATGCACTGCCGTGAAGTGGATAATTAGCTGGCGGTTAGTGGAGAAACCAAATATTTAGAGTTGTTTTGAGATTGTTCGATATGAGATGAATGCTCGTAATTTTTTTCATATTCCATGTCACCTTTTTTTGTAGATCCTGCATTGAAATATCCTACTAAACTTTAGTGTATACAAACTATTAAAACTTTTGGAAAAGCTAGTAGATGCACATGCGTCGGGTTTCCTTTACCTCTGTCGAAATCACAGAATTTTAGGCTGTAGCCTGTTGCAAGGTGTTCCTTGTAACATGCCACGCTATTTCCTATTCTGACGGCGAAAAAAGTGCAATGAGCGTACAAGATGAGAGATTTAGCGACATCTTCCTCACAGTTACAGAAAAGCAATTTATGGCATGGAATGTATCATATGAAGCTTTTAGATTGTGGCACATGACCGTCCAATATCTGCTTTCCTATCACCGTAAACATAAAAATAAACACGCTATTTGCATTTAGATTTATTATTACGTTAGTATCTTAAATTACGTTTGATTTTCATTTTATTACCTTTAACTTTAAAAGGATTTTTATTTATTACTTTCAATTTTTATCATTTCACATTTTAATTTTTTTAATGTGCTTCCTCCTCCTCCTCTTCTTTCGCACCCATCAATCCTCTTCTTCTTCTATCAACGAGCAAAAGTCTCGATCGCACTCTTCTTCTTCCTCTTCTTCTTCTTCTTCTTCTTCTTCATACACGTTGGCCTTAATCTCGCTATCTCCTCCACCTTCTCTCATTTCTTCCTTCGTTTTCACTCTCCTCCTCCCTTGATTGCTATGAAGATGAGAGAGAGCATCTTGATCCACATTGGCCAGGTCGATAATACATGATGGGAACTTTACTGCCTCGAGCACAACATCCAGCTTGATGGCCAAATGTCGGGTGACAAGGCTGTCGATGGAGGAGACGATGTCTTCAACACCTTCTTCAATCAAACTGGTGTTGGAAAGCATGTCCCCTGTGCTGTGTTTGTCGACCTCGAGCCCACGATCATCGACAAGGTAAGGATTGGAACTTACCGTCAGCTCATCCACCTAGAACAACTCATCAATGGCAAGGAGGACGTCGCCAACTTCACCCATGCCTAGTACAACATTAGGAAAGAGATCGTGGACCACCTTGATTGCATCTAAAAACTTGTCGACAATTGTATAGCCTTTAGGGTTTCCTAGTCTTTAATGCTATTAGTGGAGGTATTAGTTTCAACCTTGGGTCTCTCCTCCTAGAGCGTCTCTCTATCGACTACGAAAAGGAGTCCAAGCTTTACTTCACCGTCTATCCATTGCCTTAGGTTTCCACCTCTATTGTTGAGCGATACAATAGTATTCTCTCCACGCCCTGGAATATTGTAGCCTACAGTAGTAATGCTGGCTAGGTCCCAAATGTGACCACTTCGAGAAAACAGAGGAGAGGTAAGAACAAGAAGAACACCATTCTCCTATCATAGATCTCCAGAACAAACGACGTGGAAGAAGAAGAAGAGTGGGGATGGGGAAAGTTGAGGAGTGAATGATGATATTGATAAAATGACAAAGAGTAATAAATAAAAAGAAGGATTACTTAGAAAGGATATAACGAAAAAAAGAAGAAGAAAGTGTTTAGATTTGATTTTGAGACAAAATGAAAATTGAGAGTATCAAACTGAATTTTTTTAAAGTTGATGGTAATAAAGTGAGAATTGGATATAATTTAAGAAAACAACGTAACAATAGTTTTCGCATTTGTGCAATACTTCCATCCACTTGGAGGTTCTTTTTAACTAGAATGTGGTCCCCTGCTTGTATCACCTCTCACGTTCTTTAGAAGGTGATAAGTGATGAGATGGAGTCTAACCTCTCGGTAAGTTTTGAAGTGTGTATAATTTGATTAGCAGCTTTACATGCAATCAATCGAAACTTGGCACTAAAAGATGATGGAATAACTAGGATCAAAACGCCCTTAAAAAAGAAGAAGAAGTACAATCAACACATACAGAAATAGTGTATCTCAGGAGGATTCTGATTATTTGTTCACACCATGAATGATCAGGTGAACTTCGCCCAAAATGGAAGCGAAATTAATCTGAAGAATGCCACAAATTCTGGATACAAGAAGAAGAAGGCAGTTGTAAAAGAGAAGAACGTGATATTGCGTGTTTAACAACTAAAAGAGAAGATAAACATCTCAGTCTCACCTGTATATTCACATAATAGTTTGCTACATCTCTTCTATATATATATATGGAACAAAAACCATGCATGAAGCTGTGGGTATTAACAGTGAGAAAGGAGGCAAAACTTGTGGGATTCCGAAGCCGTGATGAGGATCACTTAAGAGCAGTCTTTTAGGACGTTCTTGATGTCCCTCCTCTGTTCTTCACTCAAGCGTTTTGGGAAGACGATGACGAATTTGATCCTCAAGTCCCCCCTTGCTCCCTTCTCGTTCGCTAGGGGCATTCCTTCACCTTTGATCACCTTCTCGTAGCCAGGGACGATGATCTCATTCTCGAACGAGCAACTCATCTTGTCCCCACTGAGGATGCGGAAGGAGAACGTCCATCCGGTGAGGGCACTAACCAATGGCACTTCCACCTTGAGCACCAGGTCATTGCCGGATCGCTTGAAGTAGGGGTGCTCCTTCTCCGATATCGAGAACACGACGTCCGACGGGACGCTGCCCGGCCGCTCGTCGCCCTTCTCCTCGAACGTGACCTTCGTGCCTTTCTTCCACCCTGGCTTCACCCTCACGGTCTCAACCTCTTCTCTCTTGAAGATGGTCCTACAGAGAGAAAGTAAACTCTAGTGTAAATGCCAATTTGCACCATATTATACAGCATTTGAAAGTTTCTCTGAAAGAGTAGGTAACAAGATGGAATGAAGACATGTTTGTAGTTTGGCAGACATAAGGAAGTTTTTACTTCTGAAGCTGGGTGGATCATATTCCAAGATTTATCAAGTTCCACATAGAGAGAGGCAATGGAACAGTACTCTGTTTGTCATATTAATACGAAATTATGAACAAAACTGTGTGTCAGTGGACATCATAGAGACACTACTGTCAAGGGAATTTGTTTTTAGTGACATTGAAATTAACAGAAAAGATATGATAAAATCATATCAATGAAGTGTACAAGAAGAAGAAGAAAAAGAAAATTCCATCTTGCCTATCGCTCACAAGGATCTTTTACTTACAAATGAAAAAAAAAAAACAAAGAAAATCTCCAAGTAAAATTATTACCCTTTAGGGTTCTCATTTTCTTTTCCTTTTTTTTTTTCAGAATTTACATCAACCCAAAACCTAACAAGAAGACCGGATCATGGTAACGATTCTGTTAGGAAGAAAATGATGAGATGACAGGAACACAGATCCACACATAACCATACAGTTGCAGAGAAAGCAACAACAACAATAAAAACATGCACCCCCAATAAATACCAATTAAATACACACAGATTGGTACAGAAAAGCCACATTTGTATCCTGTTCTCCAGTTTGGTCTCTTGTATAGATCAAAAACCAAAAAATGAAAAGTAAAAGCTTTAGACAGAGAGAGAGAGAGAGGAAAAACTATAGAGATAGAGAGAAGACCAAACATACCCATTCTTACCGACGACGTCCCTGGTGTACCGGACCTCCTTCTTGCAGCCCCTAAACAGCTCCTCCAATGTGCACTCCAACTTCCTCTCGATCGGCGGCGGCTTCCTCCGGAAAAACGTCGTGGTCCCCGGAGCCCCTGCAGCCGGCGAAGCCGTGGTGGTTGATGTTGGATGGTAATTATAGCCATTACTACTTCCCCTCCTTGTACTAATACTCCTCGGCATCTTCGGCCTCTCCTCACTCCTATGCTGCTTCTGCTTCTGCTTCTGCTTCTGCTGCTGCTGCTGCTGCTGCTGCTGCTGCCGCCGATTCGACCCATCTCCTCCACCAGCACTACCGCCGCCGATGTTGTTGTAGACGCCGAACATGGTTCTGTACTCGCCGCCACTAAGGGCCTAATTAAAAAGAAGCACAACCCAAATCAGAAAACAAACCGAAACGCCAAAAGAAGAGAGAATTGACAAGTGAGAAGAAGAAGAAGAAGAAGAAATGGGGACCTCGTAGGCTTGGGCGATGGACTTGAACTTGGTCTCGGCTTCGTTCTTGGTGGAAGGAGGGTGCTTGTCTGGGTGCCATTTCCGGACGAGGGCCTTGTAGGCCTGGCGGATTTGATCCGGGGTGGAGTGCTTAGGTATGTTGAGCACGTCGTAGAAGTCGCCCATGGATTCCCTTTCTTCCTAGAGAAAGAGAGAGAGAGAGAGAGAGAGAGAGAGAGAGAGCGAGAGAGAAGATGAGGAGAAAGAATGATATTTAAAACAATGTGGGATTTGATTTGATTTGTTTGTTGATTAAGAATAGTAATGGTAGTAACAGTGGGGATAAGCACAGAGGGGGAGGGGGAGGGTGGTGGTGGTGGTTGAGAAAAGGGTGGAGGTTGATGAGGGGAAGAACCGAAGAAGAAGAAGAGGAAGAAGAAGTGTGGAGGAGGTTTTGTGACAGAGAGGGAGAGATGGGTAGAGATATAGATGGGTAGAGGAATGGAAAAGGTAGCTTAGGCAGGTGAGAATGGGAGGATGGCGGGTAATAAGGCAGTTATTCCGGATGGATGGTACGCTGGTAGTAGGAGGGAGTTCCGGCCTTCCGGGGTCGTGACCTTGAGGTCTCCATGTATGGTTGGGACTCTAAGCTCCGTGATGGAGATGAGATTTCCTTGGATTCCTTTTCCCAGTCTTGGTGGTAGATCACTCTCATGGGCGTGCCATTTACACACTTAAACTTATTAAGAAATATGCTGGTTAGAGATCTGATCGCATCATTTGTATCTCTTCGTGTTTTTTTTTTTTTTTTTTTTTTAATATCGATCTACATTTTGTGTGTTTGAATTCGCAAACGTGATCAGATTGACAAAGGTTGCAGCGCAATGAACACGATGGAGGACACGTGTGAGGCATCCCACGGGGCAACCGAACTATTCGAATTGGGCTCTGATCTTTCGACAACTCAGTGATCATTTTATACCTAGGTGTTGGGGGTGGAGGGTAGTAATCCTTGACATTCGCTTACACCTGGAACCATGAAAAAAGAAGAAGAAGGGTGTATGTATGGACCTGGACCTCACAATCAAATTCAAGCCTGTGTGGTACAGAAATATTTCTGTACTAGTGGACCAGGCACAGGTGTTGTGCAATTAAAAGTAAAAATAAATAAATAAATTATGAATATATATATATAAAAAAGAAGAAAAGTGATAAATAAGGTTGCAATCATTTTTGCTTAATGCTAACAATATTCTCATGGTAATTGAGGTTCTCTTATTATAGCATTACGTTATGAAAACTCAGAAGTCCAATATAACCATGTATGAAATGATGTTAAGAATGGAAATGAATAGGGCAAAAAAGACATGGATATGTAATATTGCTATAAATCAAATGTAATTAATGGATAATGCATGTATGTATTCCAATTTTATATATGGGATGATGTTGTCTTATATATAGGATCCTGATTTAAAAAGAGATATGAAATTTATTTCTTTATGGTAAATAAAATATAAATAATCAAATATTGTCTTTTTTATAAGAGTTTTTTATTTATTTAGTACTTAAAAAAAATATGTAAAAAAATTAATAGAAAATTTTTATAGCTGATTCTCTAAAATAAATAAATAAATATATATATATATATAAAGATATTTATAACATTTAATATCAATTCAATGTCACAAATAAATAGCATTAACAATTGAAGTTCTTTTGTTATAACATTAACATTATGGAAACTCAAGAGCCTTAAGAAGGAAAATGAAGCGAAAACATGAATAAGTAATATTGTTCTTAAATATAATTAATGGACAGTGAATGCATGTGTTTCAATTTTATTAAGGAAAAAACTTTAAAAATGGTTAGTCAAGAGACTCATTAATTTGACAAACAATCAAACTTTCCAAAATAGATTTTATTAGCTTATTTTTATAGTTGATTATTCAAAACAAAAAGAATATATATAAAGATGTTTGTAGCATTGAATATAAATTATGCACACAATTATATCTATATCTATATACCATATTACTAATTGTCGTTTTATGAAAGAAGGAGAAGCATGACACCTAAGCATGTCTCTTAACTTTTGTTATAACTAATATAACATTAGCCTCTTCACATGTCGTTGATATGAATCTTAATATTTTTTTTTTTTTATTTATATTTTGAATTATATATTTACATATTTTTATTTAATAGTTGATAATATACATAAATAAATAACTTATGCAATTGCTAATACCAAAAAACAAAAAACTGATTCAATAATTAAGTGCCTCATGGAAATACACTAATGATTATAATTTTTTAAAGTATCCATTATTATTCTAATATGCTGTATAATTATTTGTCACTTGTGAATATGAAATGGTGAAAAAAGAATTATGCGACATGTTTTTCACATCTTAATTGTTATTAAGATAACATTAGTCTTTTCACATTTCTCTCATACCAATTCTAATATTTTTTATTTATATTTATATTTTTAATGCTATATTCACAAATTCTTATTTAATAGTTGATAATATGCATAGGTAAATAACTTAAGCAATTGCTAATACCAACAAATTGATCTAATGGCTGGGTATCTTATGGAAATACACTAAAGTTTATAGTTTTTGAAAGTATCTATTGATTAGTCTAACATAATATATAATTATATCTATATCTATATTATATTATTAATGGTCACTTTTTGCTCAAAGGAGAGTCATGTCACATGGTATTTCATCATTAATGTTATTAATACCAATCCGTTTATTGCACATCTTTGTTTTCACAATTGAAGAAGATGTCTACTATATAATTAGTAATAAAATAAGGGGGCATTTTTTTTATGTATGTATTGTAGGCACCTTTTTAATTTTCATAATTAAATACATAGGAGAGAAGAAATAACCGTATAGATATACTTATTAGACATCCATAAATACATAATGAATTTTTTATTTAAATTAAACAACTATTGATCCTTGATCTAAAGATCTTAAAATTCAATATATTTTGTTAAATTCTAACTGTTAAATTTTAAATTAAAAATTAATAATGAATATAACTTAGATTAGGATGAAACCTTAACACATAGTAGACTATATTATAGGTTAACTAATTATATAATTAGATTTTATTTTTAAAGACGAAAAAAAAATGGGGTTCCTATAGTATACAAACCATTTCCTAATCAAATAAATGTTAACATGTCATCTAATAAACAATAAATGAATAGATTTACTTTTATAGAATGAAACTCCAATTAAACTCACCCAATTTATTACTTTTTAATACCATTTATATAGTATAATTTCAATATAGTTTCTAATGCCAAAGGACATAAGGTTGGGATGATTTTAATTACCTTCTACATGAATTAATAATATTTTTACTATAAAGAAAAATACCATATAATACATCTTTACTTAGTGAAAGGAAGAGTTTGCTTTTTATATAAGTTAATATTCGAATCTGCCTTATGTTTTTGCTCCATAATTTTTTCAATTCCAACATTTATTTCTTTCCTAAACATTCTTAAGATAATTTCTTTTGTTTAAATATATGAATACCTGATGATAATTTTCCTGTTAAATAAGAATGACTATAGTCAAGCATTAATGAGAGAAAAGCTGAGCCACATACGTGTTTGATTAACTTATATTTTATTCCTATATTTGTTTATTTTTGTATATAAATAATGCAACTTGAGGTATTTTATGTAGATTTCGTCGGAACCTGAGGACTTAAAAAGAATCTAAGAAAAATAAGGGAGAAAAAAATAATTGTGCTAGAAAAGAAGAGATTTTTATATAAAAAATTCTGCAGTAACGTCAGGAGGTCAAATACACATTTTCCACGTCCCTAAATACTTAAAAAATATCAACCAATAAGTGGAAGAAGTTAGACCTGATCTTGGATGACTTGGACGTCTCTTAGGCATCCAAATGAAGAACTGGTGCCTCTCAGATAGACATGGAAATCGGGTCGGCCCGGCCCGAGAAACAGCCGGCCCGCTGGCCGGTCCGGGCGCAACAGACCCTGGGCCCGG
>JAMKQA010004915.1:0-24483 GCA_024699735.1 Posidonia australis | reverse complement strand
CTCATAGAAACTCTGGCAACAGTTGTGACAACAGTTTTCATAGAATTTACTTTATTTTTCACTAATTTAGAGCTAGCTCCTCTTGAAAGGAGGACTTTACCTTTAAGTGTCACAATAAAAATAAACATTATGAACTCTCTAGTGTGTTGGTAGATATAAAGGCAACCCTGAATGTGTGTTTCTTAGATACTTTTCATTTAATTGGATTCAAGGAAGCCCAACTACACCTAGCAACCTTGACAGTATCAGGATAAGATAACAACAAGAAAATGGCTGACAACAAGATTAAGGTCAAGATTGCCATTGGCCTAATAGAAATAGACACCGAACTGATAGTAATCAATGCACCTCTCTCTTATCAACTTATCTCAGGGTGTCAATGGATCGAAGACATCAGGGTGGTCACCTCTCCACGCCACTAATGCATAAAATTTCCCCACTAGGCGAAAATAAACAAAATCATGAGAGATGAGCCAATGGAAGCAGAGGCACACCTTATGACAGTCCCAACCACCACACTAGTATTGCCACCCACTCCCTCAAGAAAGGACTCAACTACCAACGCCGTGGATAGTGTTAAACAAATCTTTACCCCTCAGAGCCAGAATACAACCCATTACCACTTTTTAGAACACTAGAAGAAACCATGGAAGATCCTCCTCTATATAGGTTATACACTAGGAGAGGATTGGGTTATCAAGAGAAAGGAATGAAAGATGCACTTGAGACACCATAAGAGCATAATGGCATCAGGCTAGGATACCCACGGCACTTATCAAAGGATCTCACCAAGCCACTAACATGGTCGTTGTCAAGTTACTTCATATCAGCCGAGCTTTATTTCAAGGATAGTTCAGTCCTAAGGAAGGTTACTGACGCATCAAGGCATTCAATGGAAGCAACACAAGTCTCCCCACCTCGTTCAGGAGGAGTCCCCAACACCACTCTCCAAGTCCCAGACATCCTTCCCAACTCTCTGAAGATTACAATAATTTGTCTGGAGCACTCTCAAAAGACACGAAATTAGAAACCATCAATGCTCTCCATCTCGATAACTTGACCACTCTCTTCAACCACCTGCGACCTTACCCTTCTAAGCAAGAAGGGGTTGAGGCCATCAACTAAAGTAAATGGCGAATCGCCTCCGTATAGGAGGCAAATCTAGGAACAGTCTCCCTAATCTTGTAAATAATTTATTTTCAACTTTTAATTCTTGCATTTTATTTTCGTATAATTTTCTTTTTAGTAATTTACTTACTAGAGCAGGCAATAAAAGGAAAGAAAATTGAACTTAAATTTAACATAAGCAATTTAGAACTTAAGGAGGTGTTACCCTTCAATAAGCCATATCCGAAGTGTAAGCCAAGACCAAACTGGTAATGACCTTATGTCGTGGTGGCTGCATATTCGAGCAAGGTCTATCAACTATCCTGAGAGGAATAGATCTACCTAATCCTTGGAATGAAATGCACTTAGAAGAGTACTATCCTTGTTCAACATGTCCACGCTTAGAGGGAACCCAGGGCCTAACATTAAACTGGAAGAAAAGTCGTTCCTAAAGCCTATAGGAAGATGAATACTTGAGGTGACCCATACTTTGTCCTTTCCTACACACATACAACACAAATAGGTAAAAGAAAGGTAAGCTCGGAGCCTAGGCAAATCATCAATTCCACTCGCACTGTATAAGGAGGCATCTTAGCATAATTCGAGAAAATAGTAGTGGATAAACCACCAAAACAAGCTGACCTAGAAAGCGCATAATAAAGGAGAGCGCACACAACTCGAATATGCCATCATAGTGTAAATCCAAAAGGTTATGAAGGATGGGTACTCAAAACGAGAGTCATAAAACGACCGAGTAAGTATGCTATATAGCTTAAACTTGGAAGATAGTGATGAGTAAGCACTTACAAATAAACAACAAGAGAGGAGAACCCAAAAGGAAAAAAGAAAGAAAGAAAGAAAAGGAAGAAAGGAAAAAAGAAAAGAAAATAAGCTCAAAAAAAAAGAGAAAGAAAAAAACCCTGGGATACATTAGGGCCAAACATTGACGAACGAAACCTAAACTAAAGCCAATGTCGAGAACTTGTTGTACTTGGAGCCTCCTCCATCCTCTTTTCACATGCAAGCAAAGAGTAAGCAACCTTGGATATTTAAGGACCAAATAGGTTAGAGAATGGTTGGCTGCTAAGGATTAATGCATGGACCATAGTCCTTAAAGGCAGTAAGCATGACACAAGGGGCACGTCTATGACTGAAGGACAGACTTAGAATGGCTAAGGCAAATCATAAGCTAAGACTTGAGATAGATACTCATCCTTTCCATGTAAAATTCAAAAAACCCAAAAAAAAAAAAAATCCAAAAACAAATTTAGAAAATCCAAAAAACCAAAAAATTAGAAAAAAACCAAAAATATCAAAAATAAAAAAACCAAAAAACAAGAAGAAAAACCCTGTCTAACAACTAAAATAGTGTCGACCACCCTATATGCAAGTGAAAACTTTTTCTTTGGGCAAACACTGCACTTTTATTATAACATAAAAGGTTTTACAAGTGAGGAGGACATGAATCAAAACCTCACCATAACAAAAGATACAATATTGATCTAATTACATGGAAGAACTAGCTTCAACTCACCCACAGTGTGGACTAAACCAAAATCCAGTAGCCAAACACCAATGATGCAACATGAGAAAACTCAATGAAAACTTCGTAAATAGAGAAACTAGAACTAGTTTGGCCTATGATGCAAAAACTGACTCACCCGAATTTGGAATCGACGTCCTACTCAAGCATGTCCCACGGCTTGGCTGCGTTTTCTCAACAAAGACACTGCCCCTGCAGTGATCTTTGGAGCATCCACAAATGACTCACAATTAGCATCTACTAGACTTTGATTTTTCATCTTTTATCAAAGGCCAAGACTAATTCCCTCCACCTAATTTCAACATATGAGAACAAATAATGTTAATTAAAAGATTATTATCTACAAGCAAATATTACAATACTTTTCCTTGGCAAAAATAACTTAGTCAATCTTCCAAAAGTCAAGAAAGATACGTCTTCGATTACTAACAAGTGCCAAGAAAGTATGCAAGAGGCTACAAAATATTACAAATCATATAACATTTATAGGGAAAAGACTCAAGGACCATCTACTGACTCATCGCTACCTTCATGCCCACCATTTGGAGGCCATAGAATAGGCTACACGACAGAAAATGTTTTCGCTCAGTCTTGGCTTCAGTCTTGAGATGCTTTAAACAAGGAATGAAGGAACCCAAGGTGGGGGGAAGACCACGCTCTCATGATCTACTCAACTAACAAGGCTCTGGAGGGCATCGACACCATCGACACTGCAACAACAGGGTAGGCATTGGAGCAAGAATGCTTGCACCAAGGAAGACCGCAACAACTATTGCCTCAGCCTGCACCACTTGAGTCACTAACTCCTGGACCTGGTATGCGTGACTCTCACTCAACTGCAATAAAGACAAACAAATCATAGAATTAGAGTTGTTCATCAACAATAAGAAAATATGCCAGCAATAATCAACATATGTAGCCATGATTAAAGTAGAAAAGAATTACCCTCCTCATGTCAACCTTAACCAGGGCCCTAGTCACCTCGACTGTTGATGTAGCAAGACGAGTATCCAACTCCCTGATGCGACTCTCTTGCTCCTACTCCAACTTATAGAGGCGGTCTTGTATCTCCTGAGCATACCCAAGTGCATTATCCAATTGACTCTGGGTAAGAACTGTTGCTAGAGGAGCGTGTATGAGCTCCATCATCTCCTGGATCTACTAAGAATGTGTATACATCAACAATCTAGTATGTACATAAATTAGCTGGAAAGGAAAGGTCATACCTCTATGTCAGGCTTAGACCTCCTCATCAAGCAAATCCCTAAAGCAAACATTAGTTGGCTCTGTTGTATTAGCTGGGGCAGGCTCCTCACTGGTCAAAGCACCTCCAACCTGCAAGAAGACACACAACGTTAGCAAGTAGTTTAAACAAAGGGAGTGACAAACTAAGGAAATCAAATGGATAAGGACTCACCTGTGCTCGAAACTTGTACAACTAAGACAACAACGCATCCCGCTCTCGCACTATAACACCTGTAAATTCATTTTGTAACTATTTACATTTTAAAGAATTTATTCTTAGACGGGTATTACTGTTCTGAAACCTGTTTGTGTAATTTTGTGATTTTGGGCTTAGGCCTTATGGGTCGGCTTCTAGTTGTATGTTCCTGTGCATGGTTGACACTGTACATTATAGCACTGTGCTTGTAGGCCCGTGTGTGGGTCCGTGTGAGGCCCACGTTGTGGGCTAGTTGCTATGGCTGGTGGTTGGGCGGTGTGGTCGGTGAGCTCGTGCAGAGTGTCAGTGGCTAGAGACGCGTAGGTGAGCAAGCGTCCAGCTACTACGTGCACGTGGCTTTATAAGCCGCTCACGGTCAGCTTTCTTCTTCTTTCTTCTTCTCCTCCTCGGCGTACACCCTTGCTCCTTCACCTCTCCTTCCCTTCCTCCTCACCCCTCTCCTTCCCCCACCCCCTTCTTTCCCCACCCATCTCTCCCGTTCTCGCCCCCTCTATTTCATGCACCAGTGAGTGAGAGAGAGAGTGCAAGCAGCGAAGGTGGTCGTGCGGCTCATGGCGGCGTGTGGAGCTCCTGTCGTGGTCGTGCACGTCGGTGGTGGTTAGCCAGAGAACGTGTTGGGTCGTCAAAGAGCTCATTTCAGGTACGCACCTCACTCTATGTTGTAGAAAACATAAAATTAGTAGGAAATGATAGGAATGCATGAAATCTAGTTAAATTTACATTTCTAGAATTTATTGTGAATTTATGGTGATTTATGGTGGTATTTATGGCCATTTATGGCGATGTGTGGTTTTGGGTCGTTTTGACCACCGTGGCTTCTCGAATTTATTTCTCCATGCATGATGAATGGGTTTTGATTTTGTTCGTGTAAATTTGGAGTAGACTCAAGGGTCTACAATATATGTTTTAGTTGAATTTTGTGGTGCCTGTTTTGGAGGTCCACCCCTAGGTCCCATTTTAGGCGATCTTATGGGTGGTGTCCTTGGTCGTTTTTTGGTTTCGCAAAAAAACGACATATCGAACCATTTCAGTAAACCGTTTTTCTATCAGATTAGGTCCTCTGGTCAAAATTCGATCGACCGAACCTCCTCGATCTACCGTTTTTGGCTATGAGTGTTGACCGTTGTGCTTCAGTTCGGTCGACTGGATTTATTCGGTCTATCGAACTAGGAACTTTTAGTCTACTAGTCCGATTTTCAATCTACCGTTTTGGGTGTCTGTACTTATTTCAATCAACCAATTCTGATCAGTCTTCCGATCTAAGAGATTTTGGTATACCAAACCCATTTGGGTATGCCAAATCAGGACTCAGCTATTTTATAAAATTTGATTTCCGAGAGTTTCTCGGATTGGTTTGTTTTGCCTATTTGATATAGAATCGTGGGTTATCAGTGGTAGTCTTGTGGGACACATGATATGCCGTTTTGTTGAGATTTCTGAATGAGTTTACAAAATATAAAATGGTTTGAAAATAGTTTTCAAAGAGATTGTTGGCCCATTTTGGAAAATGGTTTTCCTGGTTCTCTGTGTGCGAGTCGAGATACCATGAGACCGTATCGTCGGGACTAGGAAATGTGACGACATTCTCGGGTGGTCGGGCAAGTCTCTTGGTTGAGGTCAGGGGCCGAGATACCTAAAGCTGAGGGTTGTCGGGTTTTAGAGGTATGAGACTCCCTGACTGTCGTCTCGAGGCTAAGGTTGTGGTCTGCGGGTTGAGGTGTCTTATAGCATGACGAAGAGGTATAATACTCCTGTTATTGCCGTGAGTACTGAGGCTCGGGTGTTGTCGAGTGTGGAGATATGAAACTCCCTTCTAAGCACCATGTAAAGGATGTCGTGAGGAGGCGTACCTTATGGTGGCTAGTACAGGTGGGACACGTGCGTCGTAGCTCGTAACGTTCTGAGAGACAGGACTGCCTTCCTAGAGAGGAATTGGCTTTGTGAGGGTTCTGCAAATGGGAAAATCGCAGGACGGTGATTGTCCTTATACAGGGTGGCTTCACTGTGATAGTACAGTGTACCTTGGTGGCTGCATGTGGCTAGAGTTGGTTGCTTGGTGTCGGGCTACCTGACTCAGTATGTGTGATTTTGGCCATGTGGAGAGAAAAGAAGAATATTTCATTAAAGGGCTTAAGTTACATATAAATAGGGAATTATGGTATACCTGGGTAAATGGATATCCATTAACCCACTATCTAGTGTAACCTAAGTAATATAGATACAACTCTAACACTCCCCCTCAAGCTGAAGCATATACATCGAGTAAGCCCAGCTTGGTACTTAAGGAGCCAAACACACTACAATTCAAGTCCTTAGTAAAGATATCAGCCAACTGCTCAGATGAACTCGTATGTGGAGTAGAGATAGTTCCTTTTAACACCATATCTCTCACAAAGTGGCAGTCCACCTCAATGTGCTTGGTGCGCTCATGGAAAGTGGGATTGTTGGCAATGAACATAGCAGCCTGGTTGTCGCAGAACATCGGCATGGGTGTCTTTGGTGCAAATCCCAACTCAGACAGGAAGGACTGGACCCACACCATCTCGAATGCAGTCTGTGCCATCGATCTATATTCTGCCTCTGCACTGGAATGAGATACCACATTTTGCTTCTTGCTCTTCCATGTAACCAGATTCCCTCCTATATAGGTACAAAAATCGGAAGTAGACTTTCGATCCCCTCTGTCTCCTGCATAGCTTGAATCTGAGTATGGCACCACATTGACATGACCATTTTTACCATAGATCAAACCCATTCCTGGAGAACTTTTTACATAGGCAAGGCTCCATTCCAATGTACTTCCCTTGTCTCATGCATAGACTGGCTATGAAGACCCACAGCATATGAAACATCTGGTCGAGTCACAGTCAAGTAAATGAGTTTGCCGATCAATCTCCTGTACTGACCTGGATCTTTTAATGGTTCAGAATGGGTATCCCAAAACAGTGGTGACTAATCAATAGGTGTGCTCTGTGGTTTACATCCCGAGAGACCTGTTTCCTGAAGGAGATCAAGAGCATACTTTCTTTGAGATAGCATAATTCTCTCCTTTACATAAGCGAACTTGATTCCAAGAAAGTACCTTGGTTTTCTCAGATCCTTGATTCCAAAGTGAGCTTCCAAATGATCTTTTACCTCCTTGATACCATCCTGATCACTGCCTGTCACCAGAATATCATCTACATAGACCACAAGAATCACACACCCCTGCGCAGATTGCCTGTAGAAGACTGAGTGATCTACAGCACATTGTCGGAATTCTACTTGCATCACAACTTTGCTGGATTTTTCAAATCATGCTCTAGGACTCTGCTTTAGGCCATAGATCACCTTCCTGAGTCTGCATATCCTGTTCTCCCCCTGAGCAACATACCCTGGAAGTTGTTCCATAAGAACTATTTCTGAGAGATCACCATACAAGAAGGCGTTTTTGATATCTAGCTGACAAATATCCCAGGAGTGGTTGATAGCCATAGAGAGAACAATCCTGATAGAATTAAGACAGGCAACTGGGGAGAAGGTCTGATTATAATCAAGTCCATACGTCTGTGTGAATCCCCGAGCGACTAATCGAGCCTTGTATCGATCAACGGTGCCATTTGCTTTGTATTTGACTGTGTATACCCAACAACAGGTGACTACTTGGGCTCCTTCAGGACGAGCCACCAATTCCCAAGTGCCACGGGCTACCAAGGCAGTCACCTATTCATCCATAGCAGCCTTCCATTGCGGGTATAAAAGTGCTTCTTGGAGATTCCTGGGAATAGAAACAGTGGAAAGAGACAAGGTAAAGGCACGAAATTGTGGATGTAGAGAGTCATACGTAACAAAGTTGGAAAGAAGGTGAGCAGTAGAAGAACAAGTGCCTTTCCTTAGGGCAATGGGCAAGTGAAGGTCATTCTGTAGGAGATTTGCATCAGAGGAAGAGCTTGGTTGCACCGGAGGTGGAGGTGGCAGTCGCTGGCGCCGATGATATACCTGCAAAGGAGTGGGATTCACTGGAACGGAAGGTAGATTTGATGTGGTAAGAACAATCACAGGTAAGGGAACAGACTCAACACTGGACTCCCCCTCAACACTAGCCTCACCATAGTATGGGGAGGACACAAAAAAGTTGACATCAGTCGAAACATAATACTTGCCAGTGGGGGGTGGAAGCATCGGTATCCTCGTTGAGTTCTGGAGTATCCTACAAATACACACTTAATGGCCCAAGAAGACAAATTTTCAAGGCCAGGAGAAAGATCCTGGACAAAAGCTGTACACCCAAAAACTCTGGGAGGCAAAGAAAACAGACTAGTATCTTGTTGAAGATGTGTAATAGGAATTTCTCCCACAAGAGGAGCGGAGGACATCCTGTTAATGAGATATGCCACAGTAAGAATCGCATCAGACCATAGATATTTGGGCACCTTCATGTGAAGCATAATGGTGCGAGCAACATCAAGAAGGTGCCTGTGTTTTCTTTCTGCCACTCCATTTTACTGAGAGGTGTGAGGACAGGTAGTCTGATGCATAATACCAAGAGAAATACAAAAGGAGTGGACTCTATGCTGAACAAATTCCAGAGTATTATCAGTACGCAAACATTTGATAGTAACTCCAAACTAATTTTTTATTTCTGAAACAAAGGATTTAAGTACATCAAATATAGAACCACGATCTTTCAACAGATATACCCACGACACTCTGGAAAAATCATCAATAAACGAAACATAATAACGATGACCTGATACAAACCCAACTCTAGAGGGAGGACCTCAGATATCACAATGCACTAATGCAAACAAGGTGGAACTAGACACTAGATGCAACGACTTGAAGGAAGCACGATGATGCTTTCCTAACTGACACGACTCACAATCAAAAGGTGACACAGTTACCCATAGCAAAGCCTGCTGAAGACGGTGGTGAGAAGGATGGCCCAAACGGTAATGCCACAGAGAAGACGACTCAAAAGTAGAAGCAACAGACGCTAATCCTTGAGGGATTTCATCACAGACCAGCATGTACATGCCATTTCCACGTTCACGGCTCAAACCAATCCTCTTCCCCGTCTGTAAATCCTGAAAGGTACAATGGAAAGGAAAAAAAGGTCACACTACAACAAAGCTGTTTGGTAATAGCACTGATGGACAAAAGATTTACAGGAAAAATAGGAACATAAAGGACTTTATCAAGATGCAGTTGGGAAGAGGCTTGCACAGCCCCTTCTCCAGATACTAAACAAGACTTACCATCAGCAATTGCAACAGATTTAATATCAGATAATTGGGACAGACGGTGAAACAAATGTTTTGTACCTGACATATGGGAAGATGTCCTAGAATCAATTATCCAGGAGGGTTCCCTGGAGGCCAAGAAAGCACTAGTACCCGCAGAAGCGGAATAGGAGGCAGTGGTTGTGGAATCAGTGGCCTGAAGCTGTAGAAACTTGTCATAATCTGCCTGTAAGATGGTAACAGTCTGCTCCTCACTGGTGGACTGAACTGGAGTAGAGGTAGCAGTGACATGTGCAGACGAGGAGGACGGACGGCCATGTAAATCCCAACATCTTTCAATGCGATGTCCAGACTTGCCACAATGTGTACACTTGTGACGACTACCACCATCAGAGCGGCCCCGACCACGGGAGCCACCACGACCACGTCCCCTAGTGGTAGCTAAGGCAGAGGACTTAGAAACTGTAGAGGAGGCCGTCGTAGAAACTCGAAGGACCTTACCAAAGGTTGTCCGGAGGTCAGGTAGAGTATCGGCAGTTAATACTTGACCACGGACCTGAGAACTAATATCAGGGTTGAGGGCAGTGAGAAACACGACCACTGCTAGCTCTTCACGGTACCTGCTCTGACGAGTGATGTCAGGTGTCAAGGGCTGATGGACCTCCAATTCTTCCAGAAGAGCCCGTAGAGTAGTAAACAGATCTTGGACTGACTTGTCACCCTGTCTCAGGGTAAATAACTGTTCATATATTTCACAAATCCTAGAGATGTTTTTTTCATGACTATATGTCAACCGAAGGGTATCCCAAATGTTCTTGGCTGGTCTAAGAGAAAGGACGCCACGAGCAACTACAAGTTCCATACTATTCGCCATCCATGTGATCACAACAGCATCATCAGCCAACCAATGTTCATACGAATCAGGCTTGACATCAAGTGGCAGATGAGTAAGATGTTTCAATTTCTTGTGGGCTAACATGAACGTCTCAAAACTCTGGGACCACAGGAGATAATTGGGGCCCGAGAGTTTTTCTGAGGTACCACTGAGTCCTTTCATCAATAGATCACGAGATGCCATACTGACAAAGGAAACAAAACAAATGATGCACACGAGAATGCTGAAAAAAACTGCTCACCAACATTGTGGATTTGATGTATCCACCCAAAAAAAAGAGTACGGAGACGTGAAGGAGGCCTAAAACATGGCCAAACACACTTAAATCACTTCACCAGAGGGCTGGACTGCCCATACACAAACAAAGGAATGACATACAGGCATCACCGACCAGACCACATGGGCCGGTGATCTCGTGGGAGGGCTGCTAGACAGTGGTCGGCGGCTGCTGCAAGGGGGCCAGAACAGTGCCTGTCGACGGCAGGCTGGGACTGGACTGGAACAGGATTCGACGCGGAAGGGAGAGGAAGCTGGTTGTGCCGCCGGATGGCCGGAAGTTGCTGGCGGTTGGCCGGAAACGGCTCTGCAGTGGCCGGCGGCGAGTAGATCTAGGGTTTTTTTTTTTTTTTTTAGAGAGGAAAGAGAACCTATGCTCTAGATACCATGTGGAGAGAAAAGAAGAATATTTCATTAGAGGGCTTAAGTTACATATAAATAGGGAATTATGGTATACCTGGGTAAATGGATATCCATTAACCCACTATCTAGAGTAACCTAAGTAATATAGATACAACTCTAACAGGCCATTAAGGACCTCATTTGTGGTTTTAGGTTGGTAAAGTCCTGTTTACTGTTTTGACCAGTGTAGGCCACATTTGTTGTGATTTTTGACCTTGTGGGTCTGGTTTGTGGTATTTTAAAGAAAATGATTTGTAAAATGATTTTTAAATAAAATTAATTATAATTTTGTTTTCCGTCGTTTTCATGAGATGCGTGCTGGATAACTTTTGTCACTTATGCTTTTCTTCATGGTTTTGGGTTGCAGGTGCAGACATACAGATGGATTTTAGCATAGTGCATATAGTCCAGAGTCTCGTAGCCGCACACACAGATTCATGGTAAATGATATTTCTGTTTAGTTTTTAATTTCCTATAATTTAATTTACTTTAAATTATTATGGGGATTAGGAGCATGATAGATTTGGTATCAGAGTTTCAACTAGCCTAGGGTGTCCGGTCTAGAGACTCCATAGATTTACATGCATCGTAGAGTCTGCATTTGGTTCTTTTCATGATTTTCTGATTTTTGTTTTGTCTGTAGTACAGGTGTTTTGCCTTTCTCCTTGTAGAATGTCTCCTCGTGGTCGTAAGGGTAAGGCTCCTATCGAGGAATCCGAGTCTCGAGAAGACGTGAGCGGATGGAAAGTGGTTTATGCTGAACTAAGAAGTTTGACGCACAGGATCTGAATGGTGGCAGTCACATATATGATAGATGCATTTGCGTGTATGTGTTAAGACTCTACTTGTTCTTCACAAATAAACAACAGCATGAAATTTGATAGTTTTTGGTATGAACAAAGGCAGTTGTGTTCTTGTTGGTGTAATCAAATACTTATCTGCCTTTATTGGCTGGACATTAGAAGCTCAGAATCCAATGAATAAAACCAAAATGACACAAATGACAACTTTGTCATGACAAATTAGAAAGGGGAACCAATCTCTCAAGTTCTTTCTCTTTACTAATGCCAAAGTAAGCTCGAACATTTTTAGAAAAAATGCCCGTGCTTTATTTAAATAGTTGACAGCGCATGATAAGGGAATACACCAAATATTTCAGGATTTTTTGGAATCCCCATCCCCTCTTAAGGTTAAGTTATTTAACTGGTTAGCAATGCAACAAGAAAACTTAATTAAAAGAGGTTGGACAGAAAACCCTTTATGTGCACTATGTAGTTCAGCTATTGATGATAGCACTCAATTAGTTTTGTTTTGCCCTTTCACCTTTGAGATTCAGAGTTACCTCATTAACCTTACTGCTATATTCTCTCTTGATGCTGCTTTGCAGGTGGGTCGAATTTTATCCTTGATCCATGCAAATCTCTTCGAGTTAGATACACATTATGAAATGCAAGTATGCTGGCCCTTCTCTGTCTTGAGAACCAGTAGGCTAGTGAAAGGAGGAAGAAGATGACATTGTGCACATGAACCCCTTAACTATCCTCCATTATCTCTGCTATTACAACTGATACGTGAACAGTGGATTACAAGGCTATTTATACACAAACTGAGTGAGCTGGCATAACAACCAGCAGATGCCAGAAGATTCAGGAAGAAGGAAAATACATACGGTATACGTATAAGGCTACTCAATACGCTCCCTCAAGCGTGTGGGACAACAGTAGAGGCTAAGCTTACTGATAAAGCACTGATGACGGTCCAACGGCAGAGTTTTTGTGAACCCGTCGACAATCTGATCGGAGGAAGAAAGATGGGTAAGCTGGATGGTTCTTCTGGCTATAAGCTCACGAACAAAGTGATAGTCGATGTCTATGTGGCGTGTACGACCATGAAAGACTTGGTTGTGACCGAGTTGCACTGTTGAAAGATTGTCGCAATGGATTACCGGAGGACGTCGAAGAGGAACTGATAGTTCGCAAAGTAGATAACAAAGCCAGTGTAACTCTGTGACAGTGTTCGTGATAGCACGGTACTCTGATTCGGTACTTGAGCGAAAGACAGTCGTCTGCTTCTTAGCTAGCCACAAAATTGGATTGCCACTGAGGAAGATGCAGCTACCTACGACGGAGCGACGGTCAACAGGATGTCCGGCCCAATCCGCACCAGCAAAGGCTCGTAAGTGCAGCGACAAGGAAGGTGGTTGTCGGAAACAGATGCTACCTCTGGAGGGTCCGGTTTGTTAGAAATAACGTCATTTCTCTTTAGAGTACACCCTAAAAATCTTCTAGCTCTAACCTGATTTTATCCGATGCGATTTTCATTCTGATAACTTGTTGACAGTAGGAGGTGATGGCTCCTCCACTTCAGTTAATTGATGTGATGAATCTACATTTTTTTCTCAAGCTTCTAAAAATAGTTTTTAAATTTGCTAAAATAATTCTAAGCTTTCAGAAATTGTGATATTTACTACGTTACACTGCATGGAAAAAAGTAGTGCAAAAAGAGGGGAGACATATTGAAAACAATACAAAAAGACCAAACCTGACTGTAGAGTAGATGGAATATATGTAGACTCTGTGCAGACATATTCCTATCAGACAACTCTAGCTTGCTTAGAAATTCAATCATCGAAAGTCATGCAATCAGCATCATTAATCTATATGTAGGAATGAAGGATAAAACCTCGAACATGCCTCTCTAAACAAGGAAAATGAATAAAGATTTGATGACTAGTTTTCTTTTCTTTTTTTTTTCTTTTTTTTGAAGATAATAGATAGCATAGATAGATCTAGTAGTGTGATGAGTTAAAACGGTAGTAGTAGTCTAAGTTTTTTACGGTAGTCCTACACCTACATTCTAGAAACAGTAGAGAACGGATCGTAACGACGCAAACAAAGAATAGCCCAATGGGTTTCAGTATGGGCCTTGCAGAGTCGCTGTCTTCGGCCCTAACGAGTTCAGAGAGGACGACAAGAGCCCAAACCAAGAGAACCAAAGAAAAGAGGTAAGACAGTCAACAATCGCTGTAAATCTTGTTGGTTTGGGCTCACCAACATGAAAAAAAAAAAAAAATCATTTGCGAGCGTAGTCGACTGCACTAGATTCTCTCCATGCATATACTACATGCATAAAGCAATCAACCCATTTCCTATTTCTTTAACACGTGAAGTACTAATCAGTTTTAAACAACAATATCATGTGTATTATCAGCGAAATGCCTTTTGAGTTGGGCCCAGCCCAACCCCGAAGCCAGAGCCCATGATTCTAGCAATCGGCCGTGTCACCACGTACCTCCCAAGGCATGCATGATGCGTCCCCGACATGCCCACCGCACTCGTCCCCATTTCAATGGCCCATGCATGCAAAAACCAAAGCACAGAATTAGAAAATGGAAAGAGTAAAGTAAAAGAGAGATGTTGTTTTCCAACAGGTTTTTTTTTTTTGCTTGCATATCCTCGAAAAGATTCATAATTACTTGCATGCCCTTCCATAGAACTTTTTTTTTTATAACCTTGCATACTCAAAAACTTGTCTGGAATGTTCTTGTAGTTAATAGTCATGGCTTAATGTTACTTTGGTCTATTAATTGCATGGGACGTATCTATTCTATCCTTACTTTCATGCCTTCAAAAACTTTCATTTACTTGCATGTCCTTTTTCTCTATTCTTTTGAATTTTCAACTCCCTCGATCATCGTCTCAACCTTTTCATTGCCTCGACGTCGACTTCAATGAATGAACCACATTACTAGCATGTTATGCTAAAGTTCTTCTCCAATAGGAGGAGGAGATGGTGGAGGAAGGGTGGTGGAGAAGAGATAGGTAAGTGTTGACATTAAGAAATTTCAAGTCTAATATAGGTCAATGAAAAGTTGAAGTTTATCAAAATTAAACTCATACTTGACACACCATTATGAAAGGAAATCAATTGGTCGATCCAACAATATAATAGAGAACACGTTAATAAATTCCACTACTTGCATATAAGGTGGAATTATTTTAAAAAGCAATAGATATCGACAAATACTACTCTTAAATATTTTAAACTTTAAATTTAAATATATTCATATTTAAATTCAAGACTAACAATCTTTCTATAAATAAAGGCCTTGGCCTTAATTGAATTGATCTAGATCTAGATCTACACTAAGAGACTAGTGTTTTAAGACAGAGACAGAGAGAAGAGAAAAGCTACATGAGGAATTTTCCAGTGGCTTGATCATTGTGCCCTTTTGTCCATGCTCTTGAAGATGATCAAGGAGAGCAACTCTCAACACAGAAGATATCCATTTTCCCTACCAAGATGGTCTCACTACATGATAGCATATATGTTTAGATTTCATTTAGATTGTTGACAATGCAATGTCTAAATCACATATATTCCATATTGCCACTATCTGCAGTATCTTATCGTGTATTATTAAATATGATAATCAATAATGCAAATCCATATACTCGACAGATGATTCATGTAGTCTACATCATCTTTATATGCAACATCATATCATGTATTATTTGATAATATATTCAGTAATACACACTTACATGCCTGATACATAATTCAAGTACTTCATACTACCCTTATATGCAACATCATATAATGCAAATCCATATACTCGACAGATGATTCATGTATTCTACATCGTCTTTATATGCAACATCATATCATGTATTATTTGATAATATATTCAGTAATACACACTTACATGCACGATACATAATTCAAGTACTTCATACTACCCTTATATGTAACATCATATAATATATTATTCAACATTATATTCAATAATACAAATCTATATTCAACACATGATTACATGTACTTCTTCGACATTATATTAAAATATATATGAAAATCATGTGTGATTATACTTGACGCTCGTTTAACCCTAGTGTCAAGGTGTTATGCGTCATTCGACCTCAGATAGGGCCAAGAAACTGATTCCACATCATTTAAGTGTCGTTCGCCACAAATGTTATGAGATGACTTGCTTGGTTGATCACTTGGGTGTCCCTAAGTCAATTACCTACGGCACAATGTCTAATCTAAGTAGGTTCTCTTTTACTCGGCTTTCAAAGCTTATTGATCGAGTCACGTAATAGATCCCATATCATATATGGTCATCTCTGCGCTTAACTGCAATTCTTTTGACATATCAATAAAGATAGAATATAATATCATAAATCAAATTTATGTCGACGTAATATTCGATTTATTTTTATATTAATATAATTTATTCAATAAAGATAGAATATAATAACATAAATCAAATTTACGTTGGTCATGAATATATATGAATCTTTTCTTTTATTCGTCGTTGATGTGTAAATCTTTTTTATATAATTTCTCTTTTTGTTTCTAGCATATGTGTGTGTACGGTGATTGTAACAAAGTTTTTTTTTTATGATTATTAACGAACTCATGATAATATCTAGAGATTTATTAAAAAAAATATAAATTATATAAAGTATAAAAAAGAATCCACAAACAATTAGTAATTTCAAACCATATTAGGTGGATAGCAATAAGGACATTCAAGGGCTAACGGCTGCGTTTGTAAGGTGACTGACGTGGGTAAATAGGTTGTTTATAGGGACGTACGTGTGAATAGACTGTTTTCTAAAGGCATGCAAGTGCAAAAAACCCCTTTTTATTTCACGTTGGCTTCGCCTCGTTGCATTGAAGACTGCGTTTTTTTGCTTGCTCCTGCACCTCGTGGCTTCCACCACCTAGTTGGCTATTTGCATGTTGCCGCCCTACAGTCCCATCCCGAGCTTCTCGGAGTCTGTGGTATTTTTGAGCAGAGATGACTTACTGTGCAAGCCAAAGTGCGTTAACTGTACTTCAGCTTCTTTTCAGTCAACCACTGTCGGCTCCGTCCTCCCATGCAGACCTCGACGGCTCGACTGACTGTTAGACGCTAGCCATCCCTCCGGTGAAAGGGCCGGTTTGTTAGGTGATTTTTAAATTATTAAATAATATTCTATTTATTTAAATTAATAGTTTATAAATCAAATAGATTTAGATTTTTTTCAGCTTGAGAAAAAAAACTTAATGTAACCGCCTCCTGTCGCTACTGTTTAGTCGCAGTTATCAATTATCAGATATATAATATAAAGTACATATAAAAAAAATATTTAATAGAAATAAATCTAAATAACACACTTATCTAAAATGCTTAATGTGTGGTAACGTGACTCTTCGCTGTATGTTCTAAAAAGTTAATCATATTCCTAACTTGTATCTACGAAAATACAAAATAAAGTATACATGAATGACCACTGAAAAGGTTACTTAGCACACATCCAATCTAAACACATACTAGAACTATAACACTCGTAAATTAATTTTGTAATTATTTATATTTTTAATGAATTTATTTCTAGACAGTTGTTACTGTTCCTGAGGCTCGTTGTGTGAATTTTTTGTTTTAGGTTTGGACCTTGTGGGTTGACTTTTGTTTGTGTGTTCTTGTACATAGTTGGCATTGTACTTGTTGGCCAATGTGTAGGTCCAAGTGTGGACCTGTGTGTGGGTCGGTTGGTGGGGCGACGGTTGGCTCGTGTTAGGTTTGGCAAGGAGGACAGATGAGAGTGTGACTAACTAGTTGATCCTCATAGCCACCTATCTCTTCTGCATGCTTTATAAGCACAAGCCAAGCACGAACCTCTTCCAACCTTCTCCCTTCTCCTCTCATTCTCGTAGACGCCAATGCCCTCTTCTCCCTCCACTTCCCCGGACACTACACCCCCTCCACCTCCCACTCACATCCCCTCCCTCTCACCCTCACTCCCCTCCCTTGCCATGTCTTCTTTTCCCTCTATCTCCCCTGCACCCTCCTTCTTTGGTGTGCCCGAGGGTTGATAGTTGCGTACGACGATGCATGGAGCTCCGGTGAGGTGTCCTTGAGGTCGTGAAGTGGTCGTGGATGCCTGGAGTCGCTGAAGGTTGGTCGAAGTTGGCATGGTTCGTTGGAGATCACGTTTTTAGGTACACACCTAACCTTTGTGTTGTAAAGAGCATGGAAATGGTAGAAAATGGTAGAAATGCATGAAATTTAAGTAAATTTACATTTCTAAAATTTATTATGAATTTATTGTGATTTATGGCCATTAATGACGTTGTATGGTTTTAGGTCATTTACGACCCTTATGGCTTCTTGAATTTATTTCTACTCACATGTTGAATTGATTTTGATTTTGATTATGTGAATTTTATTGTGGTTGTTTGATAGGTTTGTTCCTCACTTTCACTTGGAGAAGAGCTAGATAGTAGGTTTGGACCGTTTTCTGGTTTTACAGAAAACAACATACCAAACCATTTTCGGTATGTCATTTTTCTGTCTGTTTTGGTCCTCTAGTCGAAATTTGGCTGATCGAATTTCTTCAATCTACCATTTTTGGGCCATGAGTGTTGACCAATGCCTTCCAGTTCTGTAACGCCCCGATCCCAGGCACACTACCAAAACACAGTATCCCAAGCATAATTACACAAAATTACAGAACAAATAGAACTGTAACTAAGGCTCATCTTCAGGATCACGATATGCGGCTAGAAGCTCCAATTCCTGCACCAGAACCTCGCTGCACGTGGTCTGTACCTGAAAACCAAATAGTACGCGTGAATGACATCTAAGTCACCCAGTACGCGCCCCAAAACACACAACCACAAACAAAACTCGACAAAACCAAAAGAAACTCGTTTCTTATCATTTTGCAAAAGCTTGGTTTTCTCCTTTGAAAATCACCCTTTCTTTTATTAAACAATCACTTGGGGATTCAATCCCAAAATCATATTCTTTTTCCTTACAAAACATTCCTTTCAAAAACCCTTTTGGAATTTCATTTTTCTTTTCCAAAACAATTCCATTTTCAATATTGGGGATTTCTTCCCAAAGCACACTTATCAAATACACATTTTGACCAGATCCAGCCTAAAACACAATGCCTCATTGGGCTCAAAACCAAATCATAAACATTGGCTGGCAACGGGTTAAAACATCATCATTTCTTTTCAAGATTTTTAGGACAATTTACAAGTCCAATCCTGACCAAAACACATTTCTCTTTCTTATTCATTTCCACTTTCTTAACTGTTGTTACCTTAATCAGGGGTAACCTGGCACACAAGCAGTAGGTGAGGACATCCTTTCCCTACCTTCCTGCACTACCGCGATGAGATTCCCCGTGCGGGATGTCACCGCCCTGGCCAACCAGCCTCAATTTCATTTTCACAAGTGCAAGGGGATACGTCTCTGTTTGACGCCCCAGTCGGTGACCCGAACAACTAGGTCAAATGACCTAGGCTCAACCTACACCGTCGATGACCCGAACAACTAGGCTTAAAAGCCCAGGCTCAGCCTACACCCACTACTAGAAAAATCAGATTTTGCGAGGACTTATAACGAGCACATTGCGAGGACATGTCCTCGCAATATATTAGCGAGGTCTTTACGAGGACATGTCCTCGCAATAATCCTCGTAATATATTAGCGAGGACTTGACGAAGATATGTCTTCGTAATAGTCCTCGCAATAGTACCCTAAATTTATAAACACTCGCCTTCTTTCTCAGCCACTGCCTCTCGTCTCTTCACTCTCCTCTCCTCTCTCACGACCACCTCTGCCGCCCCCTCTCATCTCTTCAACTTCGCATCCAAGTACCTCTCTTCATCGATCCCATTCCCAACCTCCCACTCTACCTCTCTTCACCGATGCAGGTACCTCTCTTCACCGATGCCATTCCTAGCTTCCCACTCCACCTCTCTTCACCGATCCACGCGCGCCACCCCACCCACCCAGCTACTCATCGACCCCCAAAGCATCGTCGGCCCCCAAAGACATAAAAAACTAGAAATATCTCTCTATGTGTCCTTCTGCGTCTTCCTCTCCCTCTCCCTTTGTTTCCCCTTCTTCAGTACCCATAGAATTCCAGGACATTCTCTTTCTCCACGAATCGGAGCTCCAACGTGCCGGGGACCGGGAACTCCAGCCCTTCCTCGCCCAGAACTGAACTGGGTTTCTGCTGTTTTCTCCCCTCCTTCGCTCCGATGGGCGCCGCGTCGTCGAGCTTAGGCAGGGAGGAAGGGGAGGGGGGTCTGTTGGGAGAGTTGCGTGGCCTCCGTCCTCGTGTACCTCGATCTGCCAGAGATTTGCGCCCTGGCGAAGCTCAATCGGACCTTCCGAGGGCCAGCGTCGGCGGACTTCGTGTGGGAGACGAAGCTGCCTACGAATTATGGGTATTTGCTGGAGAAGGCGAGGGCTTTCTAGGAGGAAGGGGAGGAGTGGGAGGAGAAGCGAGGGAGAGGGAAAGGGTTGGAGTTAGGTTCCAAGAAGGAGATGTATGCTCGTCTTTGCCGTCCTAATCCCTTCGATGGCGGCGTAAAGGTTCGATTTTTAACCCTGTTTCTGTTTGATGTCGATTTCAGCTATTCAGGATTTGGATAAGGATCGGATTTGCTTTTTGTGAGGTGTTCTGCAAAAAAAATTAGGTCAATTCGATGACAAGGAATTCGTCTTCCTTTCTAATTATGAAAAGGGAAGAAAGCTTAGGGATTTCCTACCTTCGCATTGTGACTTTTCTCCTGTAGCGTCTTGGGCCATCTTTGTTTGTTGTAGTTTTTTAGCGTCTCTGTGTTTTAGTTAAGTCATGTTGAAGAAAGGCCCGTTTTGTGTTTCCATGTTCCTTCGAAAGTCCGAATGACTGCATTTATTCACACTATCGGTTGATGGTTTATTTTTATTTTTATTTTTTTAATGTTTAGGTTTTTCGGTTGGAAAAGCGTAAAGGTGCGATATTTTAATTATTTTCCTGATGTTAATCAGATTTTATTACTCTCTTATCAGGTTTAATCTCATGGATCAAGAAAAATTTCCTACCACTGAATAAAAACCAAATATGTGCTCATAGCTTATTTCAGTTTTGTCGTGGTGAAATGTTTATGATCAATGTGTATGTGACCGTGCCACCACACGCTCTCTCGAGGAGGGGGAAGGAAGGAGACCACAGCCATGCCGAGACGGCGAAGGCGCGAGACAGGACAACAGAAAGAGGAAAGGAGTCGCCACCTGGTCTATTAATGGAAAGACGAGGAAAACCACAAACGATTCACTAAAAGTGAACGAATGAGATGCAAACGTGAAGGCCGGATGTCTACTAACCAGAGGATGGGTAAGGATTCCTATTACGCACGGGGAAGGTGTTAGGCACCCCTGTACGCCCGAGAAACTCGGTCTTTCTAGTCTGATTCGCTTGCTAGAGGCTGAATAAGTGTTTGTTATGCCTAAATAGTTTTCTAATCATACTGATGTGAGTGCCTAGACAAGACTGGATGGATGTAAAGGACGATGTGCAAAAATTACGGAGAAATCCACGGGAATTGAGAAAATTGCAGAAAACCATATGAAATGACGATGTTTTTGTAAAAAATGCCTTTGAAAACCATGTTGATGTCAAAAGGATGAAAAGTCGAGTCAAACCATATTCTCGGAATCATGGAAAAAGTCGTGAAAATCAAAAGGGGAAAAAAATAACCCGTGATGGGGTTAAGTGTCGGCTTTGATAAGCCTTTTACTGTACGCCCTCAGGCGATGAGGAAAATCGTGAAAATCAAAAAGGGGGAAAATAATCCGTAATGGGGTCAAATGTTGGCCCTCAGGACTTTTACTGTACGCCCTCGGGCGATAGAAAACCAAAACAAAACAAAATCACGGAAAGTTAGAGTAAATCCAGAAAACGAGGAAAAAGACATAGCTCGGAGCATAGCTAGAAAGCGTGCACCAAGCGAGGAAGAGAAGACGGAAAGAATCGTGCGAGAAGATGTGAAAAGTATGCAAAATGCCAATGTAAGTGCAAATCTGGAGAATACAGGGGGTTTTATGCAAAAAACCCAAATCCGAGGAAAATCGAAGTCCGGAAGCCCAAATCATCGAGAAAAACATAGGAAAACACATTCCATGTATATATGAAGAAATCTGGGGTCCAAATGTGTATTCCTAGTCAAAGGAAGTTCTCTAAGGGTTAGAATGCAATTTACCCATAATGCATGCAATGCACATCAATTCTGCATAAAATTAGGGTAAAAATGCAATAAAAATGATTTAGAAAAGATCCAGGAAAATTCAGGGGCAAAATGGTCATTTGACCCTTGAAAACAGGCAATCAGAACAATTCCGCAAAGTATAGGGGCTAAATTGCAAAAAAACCCAGCAAACAAAACATTCCAGGAGAAATTCAGAAATTCAGAGGGTCAAAATGCAATTAAACCATGAAAACAAGCTTCTGGAATGTATTTTAAACAAAGTCAGGGAGTTTTATGCAATTTTCACAGCAAAACAAGCTCTCTGGATGCTTTCTGTAAAATACAGGGGCTTAAATGCAATTTGCCCAGGAAAATCATGCTTCTGGAAACATTTTGAACAAATTCATGGATTTCTGTGCAATTAAACCACAAAAATGAAAACTCTGGAAGGTTTCAAAACAGTTCAGGGGTTGAAATGCAATTTTTCCATCAAAATAAGCTTTCTGGAAACATTTTGCAAAATTATAAGGATTTCAATGCAATTTTCCCAAAAGAATATGAACTTCCAAAAGTATTTTATAAAGCACAGGGTTTTTAATGCAAAATTAACAACAAAATGAACTTCCATAATGATTTTAAGAAAGAACAGGGACTCAAATGCAATTTTCATGAAGCAAAACATGTTTTGTAAACTCCAAAGGGCTTTTCATTAAAGTTTTGAACTTAGAAAACGTTGCTTAAAAGTTCGGGGTAAAAAATGCAATATTTCCAATCAAAACTTTATTCGAAACATTTATGAAAAATGTATGTAGGACCTAAGTGTAAGAAAAGGACTTAAAAGTAATTAAATAAGGACCTAAGTGTAATTAGTAAAAACTAAAGTATTTTAAATAAGAAAACTTAAACAAAATAAAAAAAAAGGCTGCCGCCGGCGATTCGAAGATCGCCGGCGACGACAGCTGAGAGGCTCATCCGAGCCTCTCCGGGCGCCTGATCGGGGATCAGGAGAGGGGGAAAGCATGAGCAGGAGACGTGGGGAGGATCCAACGGCGTGGATCGAGTCCCCGACGGCCGGAGTGCGCCGTCGACCTCCCTCGCCGACCTTCGTCTCCGGCGACGTTGCAGAAAGACGGCGAGCTCGAATGGCGGCGATACGGCGGCCGTGAGGGTGGAACGGCAACCGTTGAAGCTGAAGGTTGGCGCGGCGTGCCTTTATGGAGCATCGGGTACGGTCGGGGCTGCCCGGTGCGCTCCTCCCGCCTCACGCTCCGGCGAGGCGGACTGCCAACGTCGTGGATGATGGCGGCGAAGCCACAATGGCAATCCGATGACGATTGGGCGCGGGAGAAGGTCGGGAGCGATCCGGGATGTTGTGGCGACGCTTCCTGGAGTGTCAAACCGGGCTACAGTAGGCCGAGGCGTCCTCACGATTTCGAGTGTCGTTGGTGGGTGCGGGCGGTGACGGTGAGGGGGCCCGGCGACGGTAGGGGAGCGTCCGGTATGCGAGGGGCCTAGGGAGGTTCCTCTGGAGCAACGTTACTCCAGGAGGAGGAGGTGGAAGGAAAGGCAAGGGCCCAGGGCCCTCCCTCCTCCGCAGGGGCTTGTGGGGTTCACCGGAGAAGATGAACCCATCAACGGTGGTGAAAATGATGGCGTACAGAGGCGCCACCCCACCGCGAATGGTTCAGGGAACTCAGAGGCAACTACGGGGCATGCAATGAATTGAAACAAAAGAGGAAGAGGAGTACCTGGATGTGTACCTCTCCCGACGGCTCGACGGCGACAGTATCCGGTAGGCGCTCTGGTGGCGTCTCAGGGGACCTCCAGGGATGCAAACTGGCTTGGAGAAAGGCTCTGGAGGTGGTGAAATTGGGTGGGTTTCTCTGGATCAGGGCGTGGAAGTGGTTTTCTCCTTTGGTGGTCTCTCTATTTTCTTCCTCTCATCGGTGCTCTCCGTTCCAGTGCCCTTTTTTCTTCCGTGAAGGTGGTTTCTCAAGGCTTTAAGGGATGGGTCGCGCGAGGGAGATCGTGGGTGGTGGCTGGCAGTTGGCCAAAACGTGGGAAGGCAGGAGTGGGAGGGGTGATGGTGCGGGGAGGGAAAAAGTACTATTCATTTATTTTCTGGTTTCCTAAGTTTTTAATCGAATGTGGTTTGGGCTGGTTTTTTGGTTTGGTTTGGTTTTTTTTTGTTGTTTTATGTTTTGATTTTGTTTGTTTGTTTTTGGTGATTTTAATTAAATTTTGATTTTGTGATTTTGAAGTTTAATTGTTTTTAAAATTAGAGTCTTTGAGGTTTGAATTTAATTATAAGATTTTAAATTAATTTCTTTGAATGATTTAGAGTTTTTAGGTTTTTTTCATTTTAGGTTTTTGTGGTTTAATTAATTAGTTTTAAATTAGGATTTTATGGATTTAATTATTTTAAGGGTTTTTTTAGGATTTTTGGATTTTAATTAGAGTTTTTTTAGTTTAAATTAGGTTTTTTGGTTTTTAATAAAGGTTTTTTTAGTTTAATTAGGGTTTTTGTTTTTAAATTAGAATTTTGAGTTTAATTTAG